>CAMKVN010000408.1:0-29951 GCA_946474995.1 Funneliformis geosporum | reverse complement strand
TATTTGGAATTAAAATCAGGCTAGAATGGTTATATCAAACAGTATAATTCTTGGTATCAGACAGGCTAATTCCTAGCCAAGTTTGATAACATTATCTATATTTGAGTCAAAAAAGCGTTAGAACTTTGAATTTGATATTAGAAATCATATAGCAAACTGGGTTCATAGACGGATCATAGATGGATTTAGAGTTTGCATTAGAATCCCCTTTTTTGCCTATATCACTTAACTGCAGATGAATATCATAAAACATTACTGTTCTTTAAATATTTTTTTTTTGAATTTCAATTTTTTTGAATTTTTACATAGTATATTTAGTATAATATTATGGCATTAGCTTTAATATAAAATTTTTATAAAGTAATAAAATTACATATAGTACACATTATAAGTTTAATAATTTGTAAAAATTATTAAAATAATCATTTTACTGATCATTGCAGAAAAATTTTTGCAGATTTTTAAATTCTTAGAGACCTACATAGATTTTTATAAATTTTTTCTGTACTGTATACTAATAGAATTGCAGAACTGCACAAATCTTTATATTGCTGATTGCATAGATTTTTATAAATTTTTTCTGTACTGTGTATTGATAGGATTGCAGAACTGTGCAAATCTTTATACTGCTGATTGCATAGATTTTTATAAATTTTTTCTGTACTGTGTATTGATAGGATTGCAGAACTGCACAAATTCTTATACTGCTGATTGCACCTATAAATAATTTCATAATAAATACTATAATATGAAAATTTTAATATCTTATAACTTAAAGATTATAATACTTATCAAATCTATTTTTATTAACTTAACTAATTTTAACCATTTCGGATTTTTAATTTTTAATAAGTTTTAGAATTTTTTTAAATATTAGTTTTATTATATTTAGCATTTCAGATAAAAGGTATTAATAATAATGTATAATCTAAATTTAAAATATTATCAATATATTAAAACTAAGGTAGCTAGAGAAACTAGTCAGTTTTTTTCTTGTCAAAACTGCTAAAATGCTAAAACTTTGCTAAAGCTATATTAAACTCTTATAATTACTTATGCCAAAATTATGGCTAAATGCTAAAATGTTTAACTTTAAATATCAGAATAGCTTCTGATATCATAACTGAATTAGTGGTCACATAGTAATTCCAAACCTTTTAAAGATTGGATCACTGCTCTTTTTTTAACTTTGGTAAAATGGAACATCAACTTTAAAGCTAATAAGACTCATCAAGATAATGTTATCAGTAAATCTTTGCTAATTCATATTAAATTTTCACAATATAACTAAAGAAATAACTAAAGTCTTTTAAGCTAAGAACTTGATGTACTGTAAACAACTTATCTTATTTAATATCCTTACCTTCTTTACCTATGCAAATTAAAGATGCTTACTGAAACTCTCTCAAAATAATTTCGTCATATCCCTTACTATATTTTTAATATAGTTTCAGTTAATTTCAGATTTCAGGATTTCATCATATCTCTCACTATATTTTAATATCATTTCGGCTATTTATTAATTGCTTTTTTTGGGTTACATTCTTCATCTTTAATGCAGATACAAAAATTTATAATAATTGACGTATACCTATCTATACCTCTCACTGTTACATACCTAGAGACATCTTTTAATGTTAATATTCACTCAAGATTTCTACTGACTTTATACAATTACCACATCCTAACGAACTCATTTTTACCATATAAAAGATTGTACTTATAAGAGAAATAATTACATTATATATTGGAATTCAATATCCAACATTGCAGTGATAGAAAGAATTAAAAGCTTTCATAATTAATATCTTATACTTCACTATTACACGACTTATACATCTACTGATTTTACCACTAAATTAATTTTTATATAGAATGTAATTTTTATAACAAAAAAATGAAAAACTGTTATTTATTCTTTTTTGAAAAATCAAAATATGTTAAAATTAAAATTAATCCAATCTGTAATTAGGATTATCAATGTGAACTATCTCCTTTTATATTATTTGGTCTTGCTCTTACTGCATTTCATGGCTCTATAGATCCAGATGGACTACCTTGATTCCATTAATATTTTTGATTCTTCTTCTATGAATTTACTATCTCATATTATACATTATTTTACTAATTTCTCTTAACTTCAATTCTATACTGATGGCTCAGCAGCTAAATTAAAAACATCTTCAGCTGAATGGAAATGGTCTGGATTCTTATCAATTCAAATAATCCTCTAGTATCCTTCCATACTATAATCAATGCTTCTTTGCCTAGCATGTCATTAATAAAATTAACTGCTATCCTCACAGCTATAGTCACATTTTCTAATAACTCTGACATATTAATATATACAGATTCTATGGTTACTATTCACAATTACAATCACTTTAAATATATTCTGATGACATTTCTGATTTACAATCTGACATTTAAAATTGATGATCATACTCTTTAATATGCTCTATTTAAAGTCATTTCTTTAAAAAATGTTAATTTAAGCCTTATTAAAGTGATACCTCACAGTGATGATCCTTATAATAATTATACAGAAACTCTAGCCAAAAATGCTTTTACAACTAATTCTCTCTCCTATAACCTTAATACTCTAGAAAGCTATAATGTATTGTGCTATTATTATATCCCTATAAACATTTCATCAAGATACTTTTTTAAAAATACTTTTAGATTTCTTTGATTTAGTAGCTTTGTCAACTTACCTCACTTCACCAAATATAAAAAGCAATCAATTTACTGAACTGCCACATATTTTATACTTAATGACAATAAAAATATGTTGTTAAGCTTAAACTGTTTATCATTTAGTTAACAAAGATTATTTGCTAGCAGTTAGTTTAAGTGCATCTAAACTATGAAAGAAATAAATACGAATAATTAAATTGAATTTTAGAGATAAATGTTATGATTTATTAGAGAATTGGTAATGACTCTATCATTTATTGAGGTAGAAATACAAAATATTTACATAAAATACATCAATATGAAATAGATATTTAAGATAATAAAGAAATATAAGAAATATAATAAAATAAAAAAATTAAATATATTAGAAAAATGTATGAAATTAGAAATTGCTAAAAAATTAGTTAAATTAGAGAAATCAGAAAAATAGTAGAAAGTTGAGAATTGTGATTGTCAAGATTACCATTCGTTAATTATGTTTGATGCAATATTATGCGTCATAATAAAACTATTATTAACAATGTTTTCAATCTTTTTTTAAGCTTCATATTTAAAGAAACAAAAGCTTAAATTATTATTGGAAATGCTTTCTATTCTTGATATTCTCAAAAAATGAGTTCCCAATCTCTAATTCCAAAATTAACTTTATTTGTCTTGTAATATTATTGATAAAGACTTCAAACATATCTGACTTTGTCCTACTTTTCGACAAATAGTATATAATGTAAGCATCTCATTACATCAACTCTTGTTCACTATGATACAACAAGCAATTGATACAAATAATCTTCTTACAACTGATTTTAGACCTTTACTAATTGATAACATTGGGATGTTTATCTTACAAATTACAATACACATTTATTGATATGATCAAAAGCATTATTCCTATTTCTCTGTATAATAAAGTTAATACACTTATCAAATCTTCCTATCTCACTAATACGTACTTTCGCTTACTTATCACTATACCTATGAACTTGTTTACAAGATATAAAAAAAGAGATGTCTATTATTTAAGTCCTATGAAAATACTCATAATATTACATTCGCTAAAAAGAAAATCAATTAGTATTCATCAGAATTTGTGAAATTATCAAATAACTATTCTGCAGATATTTCATAACATTTTAAAGACACTTTCCTTTACGGTATCTCCTGGTTAAATTTTTGAATTGGTAGTGATCAGGCTTCCTTTTAGACTGGTAAGGTTATTTGTATTATAGGTAATTAGTTTGAGAATATTAAAGATAGGCACTATAATTAAAAGTTACAACTTGATTGCAACTTCTTGTAAATTTATTTTAATATAAAAATTTATAAATAGTTGTAACTAGTTAAAAATTTTAAAAATAATTATGTGAACTATCTTTAGAGGATATGTAAGGTCAGTTTTGATTTAGTTTGACTTTTATTATTCTATTGTATAAATTAGATTAAATAGAAATTTCATTATTTTGTGTATCTGTTTTTGTACTTCTGTATAAATTTATTATTTCAATAAGAATTCAATGAAACTACCACACATTTAAAAAAAAATAAAAATATCCTTATTGATGACTTAGGGATAATTTGATTGAAAGCTAGATATTAATAAATTAATATCAATAAGAATAACCTTATTGATATCTTTATAACGTTTTGATTAAAACCCTATTATATCCTATCTGTGTCATTATTCATCATCAATCTGGATCACTTAATTCCAAAAAAAATAGGGAAGCAATCAGATCAAATCTGATAATCCAGATTTGATCCAATTGGTTTTTTATTTATTATTATTCGACTAGTGACTTTAATAAGAGTTTAATATAGTTTTATCATAATTTTTTCAGTTTCAGTATTTACTATGATAGTTTTATTACAATTTTATTATAAGTTAAGAATGCAGATTTTTACTTTTTCAAAAGTCACATTAATTCATCATATCTTATAAATTCATATATAATTTAATATGTCAAGATACATCATATCATAATTATATATAATAAAGTAAAAGTCTATTTCTCTAATAACCTAAGTTGATATAAATAATTCAAATTATAATGATGATTTGAATATTGAAATATATCATACAGGTTGAATAGAAGTCTAACTTTAAATATATAAGATAAGAAATAGAATAAAATATAAGAAAAGTATAAATTAAATTTAGCTTACTGATGATTAATATAGATATATCCTTTTATAATACTTTCAAAGCTAATCTAAAAAGTATTAATATTTCAGAATATGATTTTATCTAATGATTTATAATCAACTTTTTAGAGCTTTACAAGAATATGAAATTGGTTTTCAACTTCAGTTACTTTAAAATGTAATAAATTTGTAATATAATAAGATTTAAAAATTCTTAGAAATATAATATAATAAGAAATAGAAGAAGGATTTAATTAATAAATCATAATAAATTTGTATAAATATATAATTATTAGATAAAAAATTATAATAAGTTATTTGTATTTTGTATAAAATAGGAAACATTCAGTAAAATTTGAAAATATTACTAGTAATTTCTCTCTTTTATAGTTTACTTATTATATAATTTTCTTACTTTATATTATATATTTCTTCTTATTTATTTACTACTTTTATAATTATGATTTGCTGATCACAAAAGTTTTCCTTTATCTATTCGTTCATGATATTAAACTTTTTCAAATAATCTTTCTTGTAAAATATTCATATAAATGGGTTTTATGTTATATAAGTTAAATTATTCATTTCTTGGAGAACGTTTTTTTATTTTAATCACATGATACTGGTATCTTTCCCACACTTTTTCACCCACGTGACTAAAATTGCAGATCATTTCCAAATATGATAATCAAAATTTAGAGAGAAAAAAAATATTTTTTTGTTTTATTAATAAAAACTTATTACAAACGTTATCTAATATTAAAACTCATGCTTTATATCTAATTTTATTTGCTCTGCAAGTTTACTTAGAGAATAAAAGTAGCCTTTAAATGCTGATTTTTGTAAAATTAATTATTTTGAAACCATCATATTAAAAGTCAAAATCCATGTTCAAAACCTACTTTGATTGTCTAAGCAAACTTGTAGATCGGACAAAAGTACACATATAAATAAGTTTAAAAATATATAACATTTGCGCCCAAAGTTTTATTCTTTATTTTTAAGGATTATCGACAAGTTGTTCACGTGGGTGTTGGTGTTATCTGATCTACCATCTTACCCAGAATTTTCCGCTCCGTGTCTACCTCGGAAATAAATTTTTTCCATTATTTTAATACCTTTTAATTTAAATAATTAAAAAATTAGTAATTATCACACTAAAATATAAAAAAAGAAGGAAAAAAGTAATCGAATAATTGATGTTCCGTGTTAATTTTTTTTTTTTTTTAATCAAAATAGATTTTAAAAAATATATCTACTGTATCTCATCGCATAATGATATCTTAAGTTAATTATAATATTTGCATTGCCATTAAAATAAAATGATCCTGGATTTATTATAGCGTAAGTGAATTAT
Organism: Funneliformis geosporum; assembly: GCA_946474995.1. Taxonomy (NCBI): domain Eukaryota; kingdom Fungi; phylum Glomeromycota; class Glomeromycetes; order Glomerales; family Glomeraceae; genus Funneliformis; species Funneliformis geosporum. The sequence goes on along the minus strand of CAMKVN010000408.1, from coordinate 23,758 downwards.
TATATAACATAATACAACAAAAAAAAATGAGAAAAAAAAGAGGACGTTGTCCAAGTGTAAGCGAATCAATAAGATGTATTCTATTTAACATCCATTCGTTTAAATAAAGTACATAACCTTAAATAGATAAAAAAAAAATTGAATAAATAATAAAAAATATGAGAAAAAAAAAATAAAATTTATAGTAATATAGCAAACCCGTTGTAAGTCTTGCTTCACAACTCCAAAGATCGATGAAGTATCGGATCCTTTCTCTGATTCTTCTGTATCGCTCCAAGAATCTTTGGAATGAAATCTTGCACGTTTGCATACTATGTGCGCATAATATACGGGAGTGATCTAATAGAATAATTCAAACATAAAAGGTATTAATATATAATGTCAAAATTTGCTTAGAAATATTGAGATTTTAACGTACTACAGATACTGAGCGAGTTGCACGCGCATAAACATAGCACAGATTATAAGAGAGTTCTTGGATGCTGAAGTAAAAATCCAAATAAAAACTCAATTAAAAATTGAATAAAAATCATTTATTTATTTTTTTTTTTAAAAAAAAAAAAAAAAAAAAAAACTAACCCTTTGGGAGTAAAATCATTTTCATCGTGCAAAACAGAATAATGTGTGGGTCGTGAGGTTCCTTGTAATCCAGCATGACTTTGCAAATCTAACAATATATTTTATGATAAAAAAAAGTCTTTGAATAAAGTATATAAATATAAAGTAAAAAAGAAAAAGAAATTACAAGTAATTTACAAAAATTAAAATCAAACGGGCGAGTAATTCCTGATTCTACAACCGTGCCGGGAAGGCAATTACCAGTACGATCAGCTTCACGCTTATCCATAGGAAAGAAGCGGGTGTGATGTCGTTTTTGTACAACAATGAATGTTAAAGTCGGCTTATAATTAGGATCAAGAGAAGCACAAGCAGCTAATCATAACATCAACATGAACCTTACTTAATAATTTAATAATATAACAATGTAAATAATCTTATAAATCACTACCTTTAACAGCCGCGACTTCAATTTCAAGAACCTGATTGAATTGGCCTTCAGATACCCCATCGCGGTAGAAAAGAATTCTTTCAGGCTTCCTTCCACAAGTTTGATAGAATAATTTCAAAAGTTCTTTTGCCATATTAGCCAAATCGGCAATCATTTCATTTCTACCTGTTTGTATACGAATTGTAGCGGAATATCTGGATGCCTTGGCATCCATAGATCCGCAAACGACTGCAATTGATGGATGCTTAGCATCACCTATAATTTGAAATTTTTTAAAAATAAAAATAAAAATATATTAAATTAACAAAAGAAATTAGATTTATATGAACCTACCGGGACCAGGATGAGCCACGTCGGCTCCCATTACAATTGTTGGTTTGATAGCTATGAAAGGGATTTGACTTGGATTGATAAAAGTATTCATTCCTCCTAATTTGACGTTAATCTTTAAGCAGACATTTGCACAATATTGTTTCTTGGCCGAAATCATATGTCGGCTTTGCACGCATTGACTTGAAACTCCAATTACAGTATCGGTGACACGTTTAATTTCAGCATATAGCGGAACTCCGATGTTGGGCAAGACGCATAAAATTAATTGAGGCTGAGCTTTGGCCGAGTTCCCAGCGTATATCCATGCTTGCTTCAGTGCTTGTTCGATGTCGCCTTGTGGATTAGCATGCAAAACGGGTGGTGTCGTATTTGGAATATTCTAATTCATTATTTATAATTAAAACTTTAAACAAGTTACGTGTCATGTATTAAAAAACAATAAATTTTCGCATTAACGATATACCATGCCAGTTTCTATGCAAGTGATGACAAGTTGACGAACAAATCTTCTAACATTATCTGTAGGGTACTCTTGTTCTGTGCCAAATGCGACGACAGACCATGAACCAAGGGTAGCTCCTGTGGCTACCTTTTTATCTCTTAAATTCCATACACCATCACGTGGTTGGAAATCAGCTTCGCGAGAGGACGGGTGATATTGTAAAGTGGGCACTGGGAGCACACGCGCTGGAACCTAAAAAGTTTTTTTTTTTTAAAAAAAAAAAAATGAAAATGAAAAATTATTATACAATAAAAAAAAAAAGAAAAAATAATTAAATTCTTTGTGATTACGAACTATAGCCATTTCATTGCCAATATTCATTCCAAAATTTTGGAGATATTCATTGTTACGATAATTTAGCAATTCAAAGCCTTGCTTAATTTTATTAGCACGAATGTGAGGCGGTTGACAAGTGAACTTTATCATATCGGCTGTTTGTTTTCCATTAAGCTTGCGGATATAACGCTGCCCCTTTGTTATTATTTTATCAATAAAATGATTATAATTCAGATGAAATAGACTATTTATTATCCATGTTTTTAAAAGAAATAAAATGACTTTACTTTAATTATTTCACAGACTTCCATCGGAAGATAGACTTTTTTTGCGACCACGACACATGGAAGGAATGGATAATTAAGTCGTTTATTATATCGTTGTTGAAAATATTCTGCCACATTTGTAATAGTATCTTCACTATCAAAGGTTGTTTCTAAAGCGGATTTTGGAGTAATTTGGTCGATTTTGAATCGACGTCTAGCAACAGCATCGCCACGATGAATGACGTTAATTCTCACATTCTTTAAAACTTTTTCAATAGTGAAATGATCCTTCACATTTAACCCTCGACGTAGATCTTCAGGAGTTCGTCGGCCAAGAATCTTTGCAACTATGTTAACTAATTGCCCTGATTCATAAAATGCTGTTGCACTCACATCAAGATTCATCATGATTCTACCAGGAGTAGGACGTGCGGATTGATAATATCCTTGCCAAACTTCAGCACCTCCTTGCAGTGATTGAGATCCTTGGGGTGTGTAAAACGAACGACCAACAGTTTCATGCATCATTGACGGACGGTGTCTGATTAAAACGTCAAGAGCCATAATAGCTATTTTTTTTTGTAATATAATTAATTAATAAATAAACTTTAATTCTAATAGATTGGTTAATGAATGACATTATTATTATTTACCCGTCAAGCAATTTGTGGTTAATGAACATCTTCTATTAAGGAACATAGAGAGTTCTTCCATGTTAATCTCGCTGACCTTCCTAATTTTGATCTTGAAGGGTTTGGACTGACGTTTTGACGTAGTAGCTCTGGCGTCATCCGTTAGGGTGACCTAAGATTAGTCAAAGTTGTTAATCTAAAAATAAAAAAATGGAGGAGGAAACAAGAAGGAAAAAAAAAATTCACCTCAAATGTAGCGGAGTCTCCTGATGGTAACGGTTTAGAAGTGAACATATTTTTACGTCCTAACATGACAAATAATAAAATGATTAGTCTAATTCGGCCATTATTGTTAACAGGCCCGATGATTAGATACCATCAAAAACAGGCTTGACAGCGTCAAATGCAAAACGTTCAAGTTCTTGAAAAACTTTTCTGTTAAGGATAGGAGATACATCTGGGGAAATAGTAATATCATAGTGGATAATGTTTGCTTCAGGAAGTTTGGTTACTTCAAAGAAATTGGTTCGAACGCGGATATTCATTCCTGATTTTTCCATCGGTGCTGCGGCTTTTAAGTAAAAGGGAAAATGATTTAAAATAAAATGCGAAAAAAGGATGGAAATTGATGTTCTTAAATATCTGTTTAATAATCCAAAAGGGCTTATTTGTTTTGGCTAAGTAGAATGTGAGTAAGATTTATTGAGTCTCTGTGTCATATTATTTAATTTATCACTTGAAAAGGGAGATTGATTCATTATTCATCATATATATAATATACTAAAGGGTATTGATAAAATGATAAAAGCTTGCCTTGTTTAAATCTTTTAATTATGATGAGCTTCAACTTTAATATAATAAGGATTGAGAATAAGCAAATTAAATATCGATTTTAATTCAAAATTTCAAAATTTTGAATTTTTTGAAATTTTAGATTTCTCATTTTTTGTTCGTTAAGAAATCTTTTTTTTTTAAAAAAAAAAGAAAAAAAAAATCAAATTTATGTACTGACACTGTCGCAGATCTCCAAGAATAAATTAATTGTCTGACTGTTGTTAATGGTCTTGACAAATGTTTTAAACAAAAATTTCCAATTCAGCCGTTTACAAAGATCACAATTCCAACAACAAAAATTGTAAAAAAAAGTTTCAAATGTATTTAAAACAACGATTTTTTAATTAAATAAAAAAATTCATTTACAACCACATAAAAAGTTTTATAAAGTATTTAAACCCGGTTACAATGACATTATCAATTTCCAAGCTGTCCAGAAAAATGATCCATTACTATAACATAATTTAATGTTTTTGGATTTTGTGAAATCCCAAATATTTCAATTTTATGATTAAATTCGAGTTCTGCAATCATCTAATAGCGATCAAAATAAAATCCCCCAGAATTAATAAATTTAATATATTTAACAAAAAAAAATATATATATTTCTTTTTTTAATTTACCAATTTTAATTCGTATTGGGTCATACGAGAAGAGTGAGTTATCTCTTTCAATAATACCCTCCAATCAACGTTCCAATTCTTAAATTCGATAGTTTTCCCATTTTTCCAAATGGCAAAATAATTTAAAGATTCATCAACCGAATCTTTTGAATGATAAGAGATATGATCGAATTGATTATAAGGTATCCAATTCTCATCGCTTGATAATTTCTGTAGTTTCATCACTTCAAAAGGTATTTTCTCAAATATATCATGACCTCGTTGTGGTGAAGAGAAGGTTTTGTCTAATTTCATTGCTACATTTCTTGAATAATCCGCTTCGTCCTTTGCAATTTTATAATTTGAATATAAATTTTTGCTAATTTTACAACCCATAACTGATTATAAATTAATAAATATATATAAAAATATATTTTTATTTTTTATTTTTTTTTAAAAAAAAAAAAAAAGAATTATTTTTTTGTTTTAAAGTACAGAAATCAACATTTTCCTTTTTTTAAATAGTTTTTAAAACTTTTCATTCAACCCTTTTGAGAAATAAAAATATGGTACAACATCCTAATCATAGCAGCAAGACGCCAATTCCTTTATCTGTTTTATCTCAATTTGTCACCAACCTACATCGGGGACCATAATGAAACATGGAAACTGTAACTTATAAAAGAGGAAAACGTGTATCATGTGTATCCATTTATATTTTGATAAAAGGGATCCAACTTAAAGAATACCGATGTGTATCAAATAAATTCAAAATTTCGATCTTTATAATTGTTATTAATAAGGGTAAATGATTTTCAAATATAGCAACTAATTGTTAACTAATTTGTGAATTATAAGTGTAAATCAAATTTCGTGAAACATCATTACTTCATGAGATTTTGTAATACATATTAGATTAAAGTCACTCGTTTATATAATTAACATAATTGTAATCTCCATTTAACGTTTTAAACATTTCAATAATATCATAAATGGTCAAATCTTCATAAATATCATCATCAATTGAAGAATCATTTCCTTCAAAAATTTCAACATTTTTACCTTTTCTTTCAACATCAATCTTTTCATTTAAATCATCACTATTCAATTTCGAAATTACAATTTCATCAACTTGACGTTCTATTATTTTGACTAGGTTGTTGAGTTTCTCTCGAATATTTCTTTCATCCTTCATCCCTTGACCATGAATATTTTCTAAAAGATTATTCTCTCGTTGACGCGAATATTGTTGAATTAAGCCATCCTGTTGACGAGTATCAAATTTTTGTTGAAAATTATTCTTCTGAATGATGCCTTCTTGTTGATTTGCAATCCTCAACTTTTCCTTCTTGTCAAGTGTATCTCGATGTTTTATCACCAAATGTAATGGTTTAAGCTTATGTGTCTGTAATAAATACAATGGTTTCAATCTTGGATTATTTAACGAATCAATGTTTCTTTGTCTCACAGAGACATCAACGTCATGATTGGAAGGCGAAAAGGTAGTCGAAGGTCTTGATCGTGATTTACGACCGAGCATACAAACGATTAGGAATGAGATTAGAGCGATTAATACGATTACAGCGCAAGAGATTGACCCGAAAATAATAATGCGTTTATTGAATAATTCCGTAACTCCTTGATTAGCGGTAGTTTGAGATGGAATTGAAATTTCGGATGCGGTGGATCGTGAAAAGGTGGTGTAGAAGTATTCATGTGGTTTTGAGTAAGAACGAATAGCAAGGAATGAATCCTGTAAACGCGTTTTAATACTTGAATTCATAATGAACATGATTAAAAATGAATAGAGTTTCTTATTCATATAAAAAAGGGTAGAAAGTTGATTTGATGGATATTTTTTTCCGACTTGATTTGTGAAATTTGATCCATTTTATAGAGAAATATTAATTAGGAAACCATGCGTAATAAATGAACGTGAGTGTGAGAGTGTGAGAGTGTGAGACAAGCGCGATCAAAGAATTAATCAAGAATTAATTACATATTATCCTGCATATCATTAAGGAAAGTTTAAATAAATGAATTGCTTTATTTTATTTATTTTTGTTTTCCTCCATTAAGCATATTTCAAATCTTAAATTCTAATGTAAGCCCCTGCACGAAGTATCCCTTGGGGGGGGGGGGGGGGGAAGAACTGAATCAGTAAGACATTTCTCGTTTTATCGATTATTAAACTTTTTCATCAGTGAAACCTTCATATGTAACCTAAAATACTTTATCAAATCATGCACTTCTTTATGCGTTTTGCAAAAAAAAAAAAAAAAGTCATCAACATATTACAATATGAAGTATATTTTATTAAAAGACATTTTGATTTTGATAAAAATATGTTAATATATTACAGATAAAATAAATAAATAAATAATCTATCAAATTATATATTTACAATAAATATACATATATATAAATTTGAAAGTAAAAGTTATTGATCCAAATTGTAGAATAAGTATCTGGTTGAATATTCGCTTCGGTAAATATCCCCATCTTGATAATTGTTACCGCCTGTCATTGTTATTATATGTTACTTGTTATTTATTATTTGTTATTATTACTATTAAAAGAAATAAATACATATCACTTACATTCATCCACTGGGGGAGCTATACCTTGTTTGGTATTTATGCGAATTGTAAAGGTGACGTCACTAAAGACGCCATCTCCATTATGAGCCGTAGCTATCAATAAAAGCCACGGAAGGTTTTTGGGTCCATCGGGAGATGGGATTTGGGTTAAAAGGTTCGAAATTAAAGATGAGTCATCACAATCGATTGTGGATTCCCAAGTAACTCTACCTCCGTTAACAGCTAATTTTTTTTTTCATTAAAATAGATGTATTAAAATAGATGTATATATTTTTTCAGACGATACAAATCACCTAAAATTTTACATACGTTCTTTTTGAAAGAAATGATTGCCAACCAAATAATCGGAGGCGTCTTCAGGATCCTTTAGTACCTTTTTATTGTAAATATTAGCTTCAGGTCCAACTACAAATGAAAATAAAATTAATTATGACTTTAAAATAAAGACGGCGGCGATGTGAGATCAACCTACCAAAATCCCAGGTACGAGAGACGCTATTACATTTGTACATTTGCACACCAAAACCATATAGTGAGAATTTATATTTATTACCGACTGGTACAATGATACCTTGTGGTATAAACAGTTCTGAAGGATCTATATAATTTAAAATCATTGGTGAATTTATTTGTCAGTTATTAAACATCGAGAATTATACAAATATAAAGAAGGGTGCCTTGATAGATTCCTATTGGACATTGATCACGTTTGAACAATGGTAACGCATCAATGAAGGATGATGATATAAATAAAGTGAATAAGAACAACATCGAGGATTTTGTGAATGCCATCGTAAAATTTTGGTACTCTTGTTTTGGAATGATGAAAAGAGGAATGAGAAAGGGAGAATGAACTCGTACGGCTTTTATATATAAGCGAAAATATTCTTTTTTTTCAGTTACCTTTTTTTTATTTTTAATTTTTTTTTACAAAAATTCCAAAGTATAAAATATAATTGGATGATTAATAATATCTACATATTTTTTTTAGAAGATTTTCTTTTTTAGGAATGAATTATTTTCACAATGAGATAGTTAATGAATGTTTAATGAATTCCCATTTAAGAATGTATAATGGTTTGGAATAATACTTCGTTGTCGGCAATAACTGAATTAATTAATCTTTTAAATCTTTTAAATCAAAAATTAGCAAACACAATAGAATTTCATTTAATTTAAAGTTCAGATCTGGAAGTAAATAAACATTTAATAAGAAATCCAGTTTTTTAATTTTAGATCATTTACATTTATGGATGTCCAAGAATAAACTTGCATGTATTCAAGTTTTTCAAAAAAATGAGCAAGTTCCCCATTTCTCCTTTTTTTTTTCACATTGTGTATAATTATTATGTAAGAAATTTTTTTTGTTTTTAGAAAGTTCATTATAAGTAATCGAATTAGAAATATATACTGTATATATGTCTTTATTTATTTTCTAATTGGATAAAGTAATATTTCCGTCTTAACTTAATTAGTATATAAAGTAAATAAATTTATTTCTATATCATACGTATGTTTTTACTAAAATTAAGAGAAAAAATTTTTTATAATTTACTAAATTAGAAGATAATCGATTTCCAGAAAGGAATATCCTAAAATCCTTTACAAGAACAGATTCTTTTAAAAGAAATATTTCTGGTAGGTCCTATGTTCTGTTCTACACAATGATTTACTTTTTTGAGCTATTTTTAGCTGGGAACGTCATTTGAGATGTTGATGAATCAGTTACATACATATGTACATTTTGTCAAACAAAAAAAAAATTGAATGATTTGTTGCAGTAATTTCTACTGGGTTGACTAATTTAATTGTATTGGTAACGGGTTGGCTAAATTTAACGTCAAATGTTCGAGCGTGTTTTTTTTTAAAAAATATCAAAAATCAAAAATCATTTAATATAGTCATATAGATTTAGTAGAAAGTTTGTTTTATTTTATATACTTTTCTTAAAAAAAAAAAAATTTATTATTTTTTTAATTTATTCAAATTGTCGAAAGAAAGACTATTCTATATAGCTTACACCTTTTAGTGTTGAAACTCTAGAAAGTTATGATTTAGTATTTCAAATTTCAATTGAAATTAACTTTAAATATTCAATGTAACCTTACAACGATTAAATTGACAACGAATCAAAAAGTAATTTAAGTTCATAAGAGAACGATTCTAATGAAGAATTTTCTTGTCAATAAATTCGCCAAGTTTTTATATCGTCAATGAAAATATCAAATACATAGTCTGGTGCTCTTGTGTTTATTTCTTAAAAATATTTTTATGAACAAAATTTAAACGATGAGTTCTTTGATCAATTTGGACCATATATCCAAAGAAATTAACGCAAAGGTTCTGTATATATTTATTGGAAAGTGATCAAGCAAGCTAGACCAATAGAAGCATTTTTGCGATGAAAACGAGACAAAATTTTCAATTTGTTAATTATGTAATTTAAATTTGATTTTGACTTGAAATTGATTTTTAAATCATCATTGACGAACAAAAGCTTTCTTTCAAGTTTTTAATTTTTAAGAAATACGTTTGAATTTCTAAAAGTAAAGCTAAAAAATAAAGTTCGTGATTTCTAATTATTGTAGTTTCATTATTTGAGTTTAATAATAATATTTTTACTCGTCCTTCCAATTAAGGAGAAAAACCTAAATTCTAAAAGAAAATTTTTTTGGTTAGAGAAAGGAGAAACTCTAAATCGTTCAGGTACGCATGTATTCCGATTACGGGTATACGTCTAGAATCTCCAAGAAAAATTGACGCATTAAGTATATGAAACTTACCAAACGATAATCCAATCCCTATAAAAAATTTTCGCCCGAATATTCCATTTTTTCTCCGTGGCTTACGTAACATTTCCGTGAAAATGAGCCTTTCACGAAAAAAAAACAAACACGGATCAACTTTTTTTATTTGGATTAATCCAAATAAACGGTTCGTTAGACGCCCTTCTGACGAAGAAAAACCTAAATTTAAAAAAAGTTTTTTGTTGATTAGAGAAACGAGAAACTCTAAATCGTTCAGTGACGCATGTGTTCCGATTACACATGGGTATTAATTCAAGGACGTCTAGAATCTCCAAGAACAATTGACGCATTAAGTGTACGCATGGGTATGAAACTTACTTTTATGATTTAAGTACTGCGGCTACTGCAGAATTTTAAGATTTTTATTATCGCGTAGTTGCGTTATGGTCAAAAACATTTTATTTAAAAAAAAACTTGACAAAAAAAATTTTATTCCAAGTGTAAAAACAACATAGCTTCGTTCCATTTTAAAAAAAAGGAGAGATGGTTTCTTTTTATATATTGATTTTTAGAGAAAATATATACACGTGTAAATATTTTTTAACGGGAAGGTACACAGATTTATACTGGCAACAATAAGACATGATGAACATGAGCTTCTGTACTTTTTAAGGAATATTAACTGGTCGAGTGATCGAATCTTTTTATTGAACTGCAGTTAATCATTTTTCCTTATTTGAAGCTTATTGATGTGATTCTGCTTTTTTTGGAGAAGGCGAATGAATCAAAGAGCGTTTACTGTCATTATAAATACATATTTTGTAGTTACACTACAATGTAATCGTATATTCGATAATATCAAAATATAAGATTATTATACTAATGGCCAATCTTCTTTATTCAGAGAACAACGAGTTTTTACTAGCGACAACGAAATCAGAAAAGCCGGAAGCAATCGGGTAATGATACTATTACAATTATTTAACATCTTTTTTTTATTATTATTTTGTTTAACCTTCTGAAAACTCAAAAATATATTTATAAAGAAGTGCGAAATGTGAAAATTGAGTTAAAATCGGTAGAATTTTGAGATGAACTGTAGAATTGAATGAAGTTGCGAAAAACCTAAAATTGTATTAATGCAGATTTGGAAAGTCCATAACTATTAATAAAAGTTTTGAGGCTTCGAAACAGCCGTATCTTGTGCAAAAGTATTGATCTTGATAGACTTGTTCTTGATAGACATTGAATTCGGTATATTTCTTGATAGACATTTTAGAGAAACTCAAATTATTGATAGATCATAACGTAATACAAACTTAAAAAAATCTTCTGGTATACGCGAAATAATATGAAATACATGTGAAGGGTTTTTTTAAAAAAAAATAAAAACCTTCTCGCGTATTTTTAAAACTTTATTATCGAAATGTTCTTAAAAACGTGTACTCTAATTAAGTTACCTTGTTCCATATGAGGGTTGGAACCGGTTATAACATTCGGGTTTTTAATTTCGGTTCTAACCGGTTTCGAATAAATCCAGGTCCAAATTTTAGATTAAACCGATTGAAACCGACCGATTTTACTATTAATGGTAAAACTTGAATTATTTCGAAATGATAGATATAGTTTGATAGTAACAATGAATAAATAAAATAAATAAATAAACAAGACCCTTCCTTACACATTTCACAATTCAACTGCAGTGCTTATTAAGCACCTTGAAATTCTGTTTATTAAGATTTATGAATCTGTTCACGTGACCAACTGACAGTTGCAAACGAACTCAATTCGGACCGTATACCCGAATCGAACCGTTTATGTTTGCAATCGAACTAAAATGAAGCTGGCATAAAATTTGATTCTAAAGATAGTGTCCCGATGATATTGTCAATTCAATCTATGGTGCTCAATTAATATCAAAAATAAATAAATATATATATTAAAAAGAGCTAGCCAAAGCTTTACCGAAAGCGAATACTTGCTTTATTATTTTGGGCATACGAATTTCAAATTCAATACAACAGTCAAGATTTGGATTTAGGTTAAACTTACATTACTGTAACTTGAAAACGTCGCGACATTTCAAAATTGGATATTTATTTAATAAATAAAGATTGACCTGTGTGCAAATTTAATCCATCGTAGTCGAAAAGCGTTACTTCCTAAAAAAAAAAAAAAAAAAATCGCAAGTATATAAATAATATACACGGTATTTTTATTAAAATGTCCTTGTTTAGTAAATTGATTAAATAACTCACTTTAGCACTTTAGCGTAGTACAATACTTAATATACTTAATTGCTTGTTATTACAAAAGCTATGCTTTAAAATTAATGATTGATAAAAGCATACAATTCTTTTTTATTTGTCAACAAATTTTTACTAATTAAATAATTATGGACATATTATAGAAATTGGAGCCTTTATCGTATCCATACTAAAAACTAAAAATGGACTCCTTCAGCACATGAAAATTATGAAAAATATATATTATTTTTTTTTTAGAATAATTTGAATTTTTCTTTTGATTCAATATTTTTCTTAATTCTGATAAGAAACTCATATCTTTATAGCGATTGTGATAAATAATAAATTAGGCTCATTATTTAGCTTATACAAGTTTGATAAATAAGCTACCAAAAATTTGAAATAAAATGTTGATCTTTAATAAATTTCACCAATCAAAAACTTGATTTCAGATTCTTCTCGATATGGTATGTTATTTTGTAAATAGCGAGTCACAAATATCCAAATATTCCTATTTTTATCCCGGTAAAATAATATCATGAATTTTCAGTTAAAGTTGAATTGAATTCGGTCCACAAAATAAATGAACCTTGAAAGATTACTAATACAAATAATACAATGTGAATTAATATTTACTAATTGTTTCGATTGAGTTTACTTTCATCAATAAAAACGGCATACATAGTAAGATGGTGTGACGAAGCCACATATTTTCACAACCTGAATGTAAAGAATTGAAATTTGTCTTAATATCCCTTTTTTTTTTTTATAAATACAGAGAGAATTGATTCCCAAAATTTGCAAAAAAAAAAAAAAAATCTTTGCTTTGATCCATTTTATAAATATAAATATACTGTATATATTGTTTATATATATTCGTAACGTAAATGATGAAAATGACCATAAAAATCTCATTATTACTCATATTCACTTTAGCATCCTTATGTTTCGTATCATTTGTTAAGGCAGATAGAGAACAGCAGTTTGATTATGATAAAAATGTTCTTTTATCAACTGTGATTGGTACAAAAACTGGTAAGTAAAGGAACTTTTTTTTAAAAAAATTTTTTTTAATTAATTATTTCAGAAGAAAAAAAAAAGGAAAGTAAGAAACCAAATTTTCCGTTTTAATTTATGTAAATAGAGCAACCAAAGCTTGATTTACCAAAGAATCTTACAATTCCTCATGATGATAAATTTAAATTCTTGTTATACGCACGTGGTTATCAAATTTATAATTGTAAGGTAGATAAAGATCATGTTGGAACTTGGATATTAGGTAATATAGAAGAATTATTAATGATTACCAGCATTACGTCACGTGTAATACTAAAAATTCTCGACTCGAAAATATCTAGCTACACCTGACGCATATTTGATTAATGAAGAAACCGAAACATTCACTCCAAATTATCAAGTTTCTCATCATTTTTTCTTAGAAGAACGTATGTATATTTGTTTTAATCAGCGTTATATTCTCTTGAATAAAAACGAATCAGAATAATAATAATATTTTTTCGTGATGATTACTTAGCAATCAATGAAGGAATTGCAACTTGGGTATCAATAATACCAGGTGATGAATCAGGAGTCACAACCAAAGTATTGGCTACAAATGAAGCTCCTAACGATCCAACGAAGAACATTCCATGGTTATTAACTGAAGCAACGGTAACTACCTAGTATTATTACTTTTATGAAAGACGTAATTCATCTATTGACCAATCTTATTTTATATCTTTTCAGGCCAACTATGGTGACTATGGTGCTTTCCATGATATTACTTATTTACTCCGCGTAAATACACGTAATGGTGTCGCTCCTCCTAATGAAAGCTGTGGAACAACTTACAAAAATGGAACCTTTCACTATAGTGAATATGATTCTGAATATTGGTTTTATCATTAGTTTTATCATTAATAATTTTCTTTTTTAACCTATGCTATAATTAATAATTGTTATTATTTTAAAATTTATGTTTGTCACCTATCGAATTATAGAAATTTTATAGTTAATAAAATATCATCTATCAATCAAAAGTGAAAATAGTCAATTTAAAAATAAAATAAAATGCAATTATTGCAATTCGGTTGAAATTGTCCAATGAATTTTGGCATAATCAGAGAAAACAATTAAAAAAAAAGATCTGTTTGTTCCTTTCTTTCTTGTAATGTTCAATATGAAAGCCTCATTCTACGTAGTGAATTATTCATTTTATTAATTTTTCCATGCAAAAATTGATCATCTGCATTTTAGAACTTTTATATTATTATATTAAAATCGGAATTAATGATCCGATTACGGCAAGTTCCGAATTCATATGTAACATGCAATCATACCATACCGTAGATGATTTAAAAAAAAAAATTTTTTTAACTCCCCAATTTTTTATCTTGTTATTTTATTTTCGGTTATTAAAAAAAAATAAGTTCTGATAATCAAAAAATGTCTACGAGTAATATTCCTTCAGGATGTCCTATGCATGAAAAAATTGCGCAGAGTTTTCAAAGTGAAACATCATCGCATAATGATACTTCAAAAGAGACAAGTTGTGGAGGATCTCTTTCTCCAGACAATCTAATGCCGCAACTTTCCCAAGAACCAGTATCTGGACAGCAAATTCATCTTCCAACTAATCGTATCGTTTCTTCAATTCCAAAAGCAAAAGGTTCCGAATATTGGGAATATCCTTCCCCTCAACAATTTTATAGTGCTTTAGTTAGGAAAGGTTGGGAAACTCCCGAGGAAAGTATTGAAATGATGGTTTCTATACATAACTTTCTAAATGATAGAGCCTGGAATGAAATCCTCAAATGGGAAAACATGAAAAAATGGTACGTAAAAATCACCCTAATGATTAGGAATTCAAATGAACATGAAATGTTTAATTAAATATTCATTAATTTTAAAAAGCAATTGTGATGGACCCAAATTATTACGATTCAAAGGAAGGCCTCAAGAACCAAGCCCAAAAGCTCGAATGTTACAATGGGCTTCAAAATTATTTCCTTCAATAGGGTAAACTTTCTTTTTTTTTTGACGGAGGAGTTTTTTTTTGAAATCCATTCTTAACCATTTTTAATTTAGTACACCACCTCCATTTGATCGTCATGATTGGACGATCGATAGGTGTGGAAGAGAAGTCCGTTATGTAATCGATTATTATTCGGCACCTGATGAAGGGGATAATCCGGTATTTTTTCTTGACGTGCGACCAGCCTTGGATTCCATTGATAGTGTCGTTGATAGAATTAAAGTTGCTACCAAGGAAACTTTTGCACAGCTTAGAGAAAGAGCAAAAGCTGCGAGGCAAGGAACTGGAGATGATAGGTCATGATGATAAACTATCCTCTTTCAAAAAAAAAAAATTTGAAAAAAACCGTAAAAATTGGGAGGTGTCGTACAAAATTTTTTGTGGCTTGGATACAGAATTCCCCGATTTGGTTACGTATATATTATTTATATCCAAATATAGAACATGACACAGTTCAAACTTCAAACGTGTGAATGGCCATAAAAAGAAATCAAGCTTTCAATTCTTATTTTCTTTAATGTCCCTTAATACCTTCATATGCCGCAGTTATTGTTTAGATTACCTAAACCATTTGATAAAATTTATAAATACCAACCTAACCCTTTTTTTTACAAAAAAAAATGTTTAATTTAAATGTCTTACAAAAGTAGACGTTCGAATAGTAGTAATTCAAAGAATTTCTCAACCTTTCCTTCAAAACGTAACAGAAATAAATTTGGAATATGTACAACATGTAAAAGGTCGAATACTCACATTGATTGGTGTCAATTATGCAATTCGGAACGTTTTCGTCAACAATTTTGTAATTGGACAAGTGGCAACAAACTGATTGATAAATTTATTAAAGATACTCAATTAAGTGCTACTAATAATAGACAAATATTAGAATGGATACCATACAGTCAATTTAATATTTTGAAATTTGTTGCAACAGGTGGTTTCGCTTCAGTTTATTCGGCTATTTGGCAGGATGGATTTATTAAAAAATGGAATTATAAAGAGAGTAAATGGGAAAGAATAAGTAGATGGAGGATTGCATTAAAAATTTTGCATGATTCTTCTGACTTGGCTTCGGGATCTTTAGAAGAGGTAATTTTTTTTTACCGCTCACTTATTCATCATTCGATTATCTCTTTTTTTTAAAAAACTTTATATCCAATTATAAAAAGGTTAAAGCATGTGTAGAATTTGGAGGCGGATTTGGTATAATTAGGTGTTATGGTATATCACAAGATCCAACTACGAAAAATTTCATCATTGTATTATATCATGCGCATCATGGTAGCTTAAAAACTTATTTGGGACAACATTATGGAGAACTTGATTGGACTTACAAGTTAGGAATATTAAATCAAGTTGCTGAAGGACTAAAGAAAATTCATCAAGCTGGCTTTGTTCATAGGGATTTTCACAGTGGAAACATCCTGCTAAGTAATTACGCTGAAATAGCAGATTTGGGGTTTACGGGCCCTGTGAGTAAGAAAGTTATATCAACTTCGACGACGTCTAAACATGTGGTTTATGGTGTTTTACCTTATATATCACCTGAAGTTTTACGCGGAATAAAATATGATTATGCAGCTGATGTTTATAGTTTTGGTATCGTTATGTGGGAAATAGCAACATGTTTACCTCCATTCAATGATCGTGCACATGACACTTATCTCGCTTTAGATATTTGTCTTGGGCTTCGACCTAATGTTGAAGATTATATACCGGAACCTTTTGCTAAATTAATGACGCGTTGTTGGGATGCAAAACCCAGTGCACGTCCTTGTGTTCATGAAATATATCAAATTTTGCATAAGTGGTATTGGAATTTGAAAGATGGTGACGATAACGTGGTAACTAAATCATTTATAAATGCAGACAGTATTGATTTGCAGTCTTCAACTCCGGCTTCGAGCAGACCTGTAACTCAAACACATCCGTTAGCTGTTTATACAAGTCGTTTGTTGAATTTCCACGACCTTCCTGAGCCAATAAACGCTCTACAGACATCTGGACGACGAATTCAAATTACAAGTATGTTTATGTTTTAAAACATTTCGACTAAATGCGTTATAAAGTATAATAACACTTTTGTTATAATTTTAGATTCACTTGGAATCATCTCAAACGATAGTTTAGGTAAAATCAATTTATCCTTGGAAAAATATATTTTTTTTATTTTCGCTTTTATTTTTATTTTATTTTTTTTTTCTTTTCTCTCAAAAATATTTCCTGACTAATAAAATAATAATCTTTTGCAGAAGAATACCGTACGCGTCAACTTGATGATGAGCTTTCATTCGGTATATTCAAATTTCTTATGTAATAACTTGAATTTCATTATTAATATAATATTAATTATTATTATTATTATTTTATATTCTTACTATTTTCAGAGAATTGTTTTTCTGATAGAATTGAAACGTTAACATCATCCGAAGGTAAATTTAAATAATTTAAATACCAAAACAAATCGTATGATCACAGATATTTCATAATGTATTCAAATTCCAACTTATTTTATTGTTTCTAACTTTAGTTACGTTCGTACCTGAACAGGAAGAAAAATATGTTTCGCGTCAAGTTGATGCGGTACTTCCCTGGGATGATAAATAAATTGTTATGATTTAATCATTCATTCTTAAAAATTATATATATACATAATTAATACTCATTTGCATCATTATTTTGTAAAATAATTAATCTTTAATATATTATTTGAAGAAATTATGGGCAGTAATTATAGTTTTGGGGATAGATAATTTAATATTATAATAGTTTGGTTAACTATTATTTAATAATCATAACGATAATATAGTTTATAGGAATATCATTAAAAAAATTAAAAAAAAAAAGTTTAAAATAATGAGGCCTCTCTTTTTCAATATAGACGGAATATAAGTAATTCAAAGTAAAGACTTTAATAGTCTTTGAACAGCATGCGTAGTATTGCACAGTAAATGTTTCATTTTTGTCTCAAATGGGTTAGTTTAAATGGACAAAGTAGTTGTTTATTTTCAATTTTATCCAACGATCATTAGATCTATTTTCTGAATGATACTTAATAATGGGGTTGTTTTCTATATTAAGTTCTGAACTAAACGATCCCCAAGATGATGAAACCTAAATCGACAACCAAATAGAATTCCTTACACAGACTTTACAATAGAGTTAAACATGCAGGTTTTAAAAAAGTTTGTTGATGTCAGCAAAAGTCAATCCTCAACTCGTCTTACTTTGATGCTACAAAGAAAAAAGATAGCAATCACGCGCCCTATCAAAAAACAATAATCATACAGTTGACGCTTCTATTCACAATCCATCGAATGATATCAATAAAAAATCAGATCAAATTTTAGATATTCTTTCTAATTTGATGAAGAATATGAATAACCTTGTTGTTAGAATCGCTAAGTTGGAATCTTACCTACACTACACTCTTCTCAAAATACATACTACCTCTTCAACAATCCTCTAATACAGGCAAAGGTTCAATTGTTTCCAATAAAGATGCCTCCCTAAATTATTTTTAAGAAATTTGAGTTTCGAGATATTTGAGATTTAACTATTTGTTTATAATAAATATCTTTACCTTAACTTCTAATAGGATTTTTAAATTCAATTAAGTTTAATCAAGTTTCAGATTTAACAAAAGGTTATTTTAAGGTTTCAAAAACTTTCTAAATTTTTAAGTAAAATAGGTTTTGAATTGTATCATTAGTTCCCATAAACCTATTGTTCCCTCTGTTTCTACATCATCTAAAGATTAATCTAATAAAATACATCAAATCTCAAAGATCTCTAATAATGATTCTTCACACATTTATATTTAATCCTTAAATCAAATTTTAATACTATTGTTAAGGAACAAGCAGCTATTATTACTAAACAAAAAATACAAATAAATAGAATATTTAAACAAATTAAACAATTAATGTTAGATGTTATCAAAATATAATAAAATGTTCTACTTTCTCTAATATACCAATTATGATTAATACAACTAATAATATTTTATCCCTAATATACTACTAATCTTCTTACAATATAAATAATAATCATAATTAAGGTTACTGGAAAAATTGGTGGGTTTTTTCACTTGCTAAAACTGCTGAAATGCTGAAACTTTATTAAAATTATATTAAAATCTTATAAAAATTTATGCAAAATTATGGTAAAATGCCAAAATGCTAAATTATCATAGAAAATGATGAAACTAGAGAAATTATGATAAAATTATATAAACTTTTATTAAAATTTTTCTTAATCATAATAATAATATTTTTCAATTTAATTTTAATGTTCTTTCACCTTTTCCTTTCTTTATATTTATTATATAATTACATTTCCTTTAAAATTGATAACAATCTAGATAATATTATAATGATACTTTAAAAAAAAATTTACAATAAAATACAATCAATTTTGCTACACAGAATGCTTACTCATTACTTGATAATATTAAATCCTTAAAACCTTTTACTTAAAGAATAATCATAATTAAAATATTAATATAATAATTTTTGAATAATAAATATATTTATATAAATCTTCACTTAAAAAGAAATATCTAATTAAAGAATCTTCTTAGTATATATACATGCTTTTCAAGTAAAAATAAGAAAAACATTATAATTAAAGCTTTTAAAATTAATAAATAATAGCTTAGAAATTTTTTAAATTTATATGATATTTGTTATAATACATTTTTACCTTTAATAGGTCAAATATTATCAGTCATTCTGATACCTTAGTCACCAGAGGTTCTTTAATAAAATTATATCAAAGAACCTCTAGCAACTTAGACTTGATATAATCTAATGGTAGTAGTACAATCTAATAGTAGTGGTATAATTAGGATTGGTAAAAGTCCTAATTGGTCCTAATTGGTCCTAATTAATTTTAAAAAAATTATTAGTTTTAAAGATTAAATTTTTTTAAATATTATTATTATATTCATTTTTTTAATTAAAGTTACTTATTAAAATAAGTTTAAATTTCATTTTAAAATTTAAAATATCTTTAAAAATTTAGACCTAAAACCTAGGTCCTAGGACCAGATCCTAAATTAAATATATTTATAATCTTAAAAAAATATTTTTATTTTAAATTAATAAAATAATTGATATACAGTATAATAATTATTAAAAAATTTAATTAATAGTATATAAATTAAAATTATCTTTTAATTCATAAAGACCAATTAGGACTTATTAGGACTTTTACTAACCCTAAATATAATCTAATGGTAGTAGTATGATCTAATAGCGATGTTATGATCTTATAAAAATGATTTAATCTAATGTCATAATCTAGTGATGGCATCATAACCTAATGTCATAATCTGATGTAATGTCATAATCTACAAGTGTCTTTATAATCTAGAATTTAGTTATCTTTACGGCTTTCTAATTATTATTTTAATTAATTTCTGCTATATAATGTTATAGTAGATTGATAGCGTTATGATCAGCATAGCAAACTTTCATTGTGATTGGTCAATTTTTGCAGATTATTTTTTATTATTGCTAAAATTCTATTGGCTGATAAAGTCACATGATTTATTAATTATTAAATCAAAAATAATTAATTAAATTAAAAGTGAAGACATTTAATAAAGAAAATTTTATAAAATTTTAATTTTATTATTTGTTTATAGAATTATTTATATTTCATTAATATTTTTCGCCTATGTTTCATAACAACATTTCTCTAATTATGCATTTATTAAAGCATTTATAGCTTTTTCAAAAAACAAATCAATATTATTATCCAAAGAAAAATCTTTAATGCCAATATTAGTATCATCACTAGGTCTAGTAACATCCAATTCATTTACATCCTCATCTGTAACTATTTTAACAAAAGAATTCAAGGTTTTCTGAAAGGCCTTGCAATTATTTTCAATTTCACTTATAAGATAATCAGCACAATGTCAACATTGACTTACTAACTTAAATAAAAAACATTCGAAATGATAACCATGATCACAAATCAAAATACAACTTACTTTACTTAAATCTATACAGCTTTCCAAATCACAATGTCCATCTTCTTGAGAAGGATATGCTGTATTCCAAGTCATTGGCAGGATTTTAATATCAACTTTAGCTTTTAATGTTAGAAGTTCATATAATTTGGATTTTGATGAAATAGCCTTTGATTTGCCAAGATTATGATATACATCTGTAAAAAAATTTAATAAAAAAAGTGAACTGCATTTTTTCAAGATATTCTAACTGTTTTACTGAATATCTAATATTATGATCTTTGAAAAACACATTCGTAAAAGAGTTATTACCACGCATCTGGTCGATTATTTGTGTTTATTGAATAATTTGATTCACTGTGTTTGATTTTTGTATTCGCTGTTGGAGAGAACTATGAAAATTTTCTACATAATAATCATTAAAAATGTGAAGAGAATCCGAAAGAGCTTGTGAAATAGGATGATTAATACTGGTCCAATAAAAAACATCACTTAAAAATGCCAATAGTAACTTATTATAATGTCTATGCTGGTATTGATAAAAAATAGCCTATACACAAAACATAGCTTCTTTATATGCTGACCAATCTTCACTACGAAATATAATGGGATAAAAGTCTAAAACTAATAGTATAATGTTGTCTAATAAATTAATAAGATATCTAGCTTCTGGATCTTTTGACCATTCAAACTTTTGCAGAATTATTGAACACACTTGAATTCAAACTTGAGATGCTAGTTCTAGAAGAAGGTTAATTTTGTAAGGTTTTGGCTTTTTTGCTAATATCTTCCAATGCCCAAATATTGTATGAAAAAACTTGTCAAATAACTGATAATTTAAAAGAAATACGATTTCACAGCTATTTAAGAATACATGTTAAAGTTCAATCATTGGAACGATATGCAAGACTTGTTCTGGTATTCCAGAAGAATCTCTGACTTTGATGCAATAAGTGATGGCACGACATATATTAAGTTGTCTGGGATAATCTATAGGCATCACTAAAATTCACGTTTCCATATAAGTTTTTATTACAGGAATATTTAACAGATATCCAACTGCATTTATATAGTCTTTAGTTGAGTGAAACAATCCTTCCTTTAAATCAACCAGTTTTGTGTTCTCCATGCTTCGATCGGTATGACGTTATTCAATCCTGTCATTGTAACTGTGAACTAAGAGACGCTCAACTCTTTCGTTATGAGTCTCTGATATAGGCAACAAACTCATAAATGATTGCTTCCATCCTACATAGCTAAGCTATAAATAAGGGAAAAAAAATGAGTGAGCATTTGGTACAATAATATTTGCATCAATACCCTTTTCATTATGAACAATTTTTTCTTGATTATTGGGATTGTAAAATGGAATATATGTCTTTTCTGGCAAGGCTTTTAAGAGTATTGTGATAAAATGTTGAACATCATACGTGGTTGTTGTGTTACTATAGCAATATTCATGAATGTTGTGAAAATCATCCACATTGAGAACAATCAAACTTTTATTCTGTTATAAAATATAAGTTAATTTGGTTACTTATGAATACAAGACTTAATATAAACAAATATTCTTATACATACATTGTCTATTAAAAATCTTCCTACTGTCATTATATGTGAATCTAAATGCTGAGATCTTTATCTTGCAATAGTCATACGTCTTACTGTTAAGCCTACACTAGCTAATGTTTCTATTACTAATGAAAATGTTCCAGATACGTCTAGCATAAACCCAACCTCTGCTTTAATCCCATTAATAAATTTATTATTGAGTCTTGCTAAAAAATAGCAAAAAGATACTAATCTTTTTTATTTTTTTCATTAGTCATATGATTCTTAGCTTGTGGGTTTGTTTCAGCTACTAATTGATCGATAAATCCTTTTAATGACGGTTCGGTTTCCTCAAGCATTTTCTGAACTTGTTCAGATCTAGAATGGGTCATTCATTATACACACGTTGCTTTGTATACAACACCTCTGCTATTAGTTTAACCTTTTTGCTGAGAGGAATTAATTCTAAAATATATTGATTTTATAAGAAGTAGTCCAAAATACAGTTATAAATAAGGATTTGACTATTTACTTACCCAGCTTTGCTTCATCAAGCTCCGCACATATATTGTTATATGCAGTTTCCAATTCCTGAAATTGGGCTTTAGAATAAATAATATCACTGCGCAAAACATATGACCTACCTTTAAATTGTCTTAAATTCTTTTCTGAATCCTCTCATTTGCTGGTAAGTAATTAGATATATCCTTATATTCTGAATCCTTATCAGTTTCATATAAGCAGTGATGACACATATTTGCCTCTGATGGTAGGCCAAAAAAATTAATTAATCATTCTGAGGCCTTTCTTCCCCTTACTATCTCTGGCTGTAAATATATATAAATTGTGTTTTGGATGAAAACATAGGTTAGGTTTTGGCTTTTAGCATTTACTATTAATTTATTATAATGCTTTCAGCATAAAGCCTTGCTAACCAAGTTGGGATTTTGACTTGAACTTGGTATAGTTACTTGCTCAGATACAATAGATGCATTATGCTTTTCATAACCATAGACAACATTATCTTGACTATATATGAAGTCGAAATGAAAACCCAAAAGTCGGAATATTTCGACTTTGGAGGTCAAAGTCGAAATGAAAAGTCAAAATGGTCGAAATTACGTCATATCACATGATTTTTTATAT
>CAMKVN010000407.1:0-29957 GCA_946474995.1 Funneliformis geosporum | reverse complement strand
TAAACTGAAAATAAAATAAAGAAGAAAATAATAATAGACACATTAATAAATGTTAATATAATGCTTATTAATAAAACTAATATATCTTACGATACAAGTAATTAATACATATAATTAATGTAATAATCATATAACAATAGATGTTTTGAGTATTTTCGTGATCGACTTTGAATAAAAAAAATTATATAGAATTCTAGATTTATTCCTTATTCTTATTGAAATATGAATTTTAATTTTAACTTCAATATCAATTATTAATTTATAAAAATTAATAATTCACAAATAGACTCCAAATGATTTTTATTATGAATTTTATTAAGGTTTAATCCTATAATTAAATAAGTTGAAAATAAATTAAACAATATATAAAATCTTAAAATTTACAGTTACGTGACGGATGATTAGATTTTTGATCAAAGATATATAGGATTTTAACTTGTAAAATGGATGATTTTGTTGTAATTCGGAATATTATTTCTAACTACTGTTAGAAAACTTGCTTGTAAATGGTTTTATACTTTCATTTTTTTTAAAAAAAAGAAAAAAATAATTAAGCTATAAAGAAACAAGTTTGTAACTTCGCTTACTAGTAAACCAAATATCGACAAAACAAAGCCAAAATGAAAAGAAAAACCATAATATGTGACAAAATTTCTAATAAACCTCCTAATATCAAACCAACATTTCCTTCCAATTTAACAACAAATGAACTCATCAAAAATGCCAACTCATCTAACAAAATTGGAGCAAAAACATTCCCAAATGCTTTTGTCGCGTATAGAATGGCATTAACAAAAGAATATCATAATAACGTTAAATTATCCTAAATGGGCCAACTTTCTAAAATTGCAAAAGATTCTTGGGAGAGAGAATCACAAGATGTTAAAAAGTTTTACAATAAGCTAGTTGAGGATGCTAAAACTTTGTATAAGCAAAATAATATCCAAATCGTTTTTGATAAGCATATCATATGGATCTTAATAATCAATCAATCGGACAACTTGCGAGAGGTGGCGCAAAATTGGATCAAGATACCAATGTCGTGAAATAAAATTCCACATGTTCCAAAGGATTCTTCTTACAATTTTAGCTTTTACGATGATCTATATGGACAGAATCCAGCTAATCGAGAATTATTTTATATACTTGACTTTTATTTCAATATGAATACACAAGCATGAATATATTTAGAAATATGAAGCGGTATTATAATAATATTCATAAGTATTAAAAATTAAATAATTAGAAATAAGGTTATGTCACGGAAATTTGCTATTGTTAGTCCCAAACGAAGCGAAGGACTATATAATATATTTCTATGCGCTTCATCCCTAGAATCGAGTAGCTTGATGTATATGACAATGATTTACTTACAGAAAAATTCTCTTGAATTTATTTCATTTTTTTAATAATAAAATTAATACACTTTTTTTCATTTACGGGTTTTTCTTTTTCGTTATCTGTATATGTACCTAAACACAAAAATAATAAAAGATTTACTTTATAATTTATTTAAATTTTCATTTCGGACTTAACAACAGTTCCCGTTATCTAGTTATATTAGAGCAACTGATGTTATGCAAATAGATGCATCCTTGAAAAAGTAGTATTTTCAGGATTACTAACCATTGGTTCAATTTAATATAAGAATAAAATAGAATTTCCATACCATATAAATAATTAGATGCAATGCACTTAAGAAAGAACCTGTCTGCTAATTTAATTATATAAATATATTAATTGTAAAAGTATGTTTTAAGTAATTTATAAATTTTAACAAAGCTATAAGAACTTGATCAGAGTATCTAAATTTTAAACTACAACGCATGCCTATTGATAATAGATTGTATTCTGAAAAATTAAAAAGTTTGGTGTTAAATGAGAGAAATTACACCCGTCTTACTAGAGGTGAACTGGCTCGTTTTCTTGATCATATTTATCCAATTCTAATTGTTAGCATATTGTAAAAGTTTTTTACGCTTAAAAAGTTGGACTAAGAGGTCTAATTTCAGTATTCTTTAATTGTGTTCTCTTATCTATTAATTATATCGATGAATAAATGAGGAAGCTTGATATCAATTTTTTTCTGTTAAGATAATTATAGAGTTTTATTTGGAGATACAGTACGTGGATGCATATTGTGTGTCAATATAAGTATTTTTTTCTTTAAAAATTTATTTTGGAAATGATCGGCATACAATAGGCATATGCGATGCCGCCTAAAATTTATTTAATAATTTGAAATGCGTTCAGTTTATCAATATGTACTTAATCCCTAACAAGTTTCTAAATTTAGTAGATTTCCAAATATAATTTACAAAAATAAAGAAATCTTTTTATGATGAGTATATATGTTAAAAAATAATCAATTTTATAACCTATTTCCCGTGATTGTTCTATAATTGTGAATTAATTTATGAAAACTATAAACTGGTAAATTTATAAATTCATAAAAATAATATTTCATGATTAAGAAACAACAAACGTGGTGATATTAATGGTTAAGCTAAGTCTTGTAAAGATACATTTTCATTTTGAACAAGTTTTTTTAAACATTTAACAGTTCCTTCACCAAATTTCTCAACTTTGTTATGATTTGCAACGCCGTCTTGATAGCAAATAGTAAAGGTTAGTTTATCTTCAAAACTTATAACGTTGATAGTAAATGCCGAATACATGGTAACGGATGATTGACAAAATATCAAATCATTAACCTTCCATTCATTAGCGGAAGGATTTCCTGAAGTTAATTCCGAAAATTTTCCTATACTACTAACCATCATACTACAATCTCTTCCCATTATTCTATCATCGGCCTTATTCCTTAAAACATCTTTATATTTTTGACTTTCATTTGGAAGCAAATTCAAATTTCCTAGAAAATTGATGGCATGTGGAATACCATTGTTTATCAAATCACTTCTAAATTCTTTACACATCTTCCAAAAATCTAGTTGTGGATAATTATTATCATCTGTAATCTTAGATATAGGATATTTATATATTGATTCACTTCCAGATATATAAACACCCATTTGAGTCCAAGGTGTCAATGGTGTCGTGTACGGTCTTAAGTTAATACAAGTGGCCAATTTAATAGCATCGAACGGGGCTAGCTCCCGCGCGTTTTTTGATAAATTGTTATCATCTTGATTGCTACCAAGTATTAAATGATGATAGGCGGAGAAAACTAACGCAATGTTAAAGATAGAAGTAATAGTGGTTTTATGTTGTTTGCTTAACCTGAGTAATGTATTTAATTCTTCAGCTGTGATGGAGTAAAAAAGTGTTTTGGTGTTATTTTTTGTAAAAGAAAATGAAGGATTATCGCCTAACCAATAACCTTTTAATTGTTTCTTCACGAAAAATGTTGGCAAAAGGTAAAATTTAAGCAATTCTTTAACAGTTTGTGCTAATGTAAATTTGAATTCAAGACATTCTTCGATCGGTTTACCAAGTGGAATTGTAGAATGTTTTGGAAGTTTGATTTTAGTTGTAGGTTCTTTAGTATAGTCGGAAATCTCACTTAATATTTCCAAGAGAGATTCATGAAATGAGGTATACATTACTAGGGCACTTCTTCCATCTCCAATAGTATGATGCCAAAATATTCCAAAAAACAAATTCCAATCATTAGAGATTTCTCGCTCATTGCACGCGCTTTTAATTCCGACAACAATTCTCCATAACGGTGATGTTTGATCCTCTACATCAAATTTCTTATTATGTTCTTCTTCCAATAATTTTTCAATATCTTTATCATCATTTACTACTGCAAATCTTACTATTCTGCTTAAATCTATTTCACGAAGACGAATAAATAGGGGTTTTGAACTGTATAAATCTGCAAATACGACCGCTAATGCTTGTTGTTTTGATATCATTCGTTCAAGTGTTGGGTAAAGAATTTTTAAAATTGCATCTTTTGTATCGGTAGGAATTGGAGTAGATGGTGTAGAAACGAGAGAAAATTTTAAGGGAACTTTGTAACGAATCAAGAGACCAACATTGTAATAATGTTCTATATCATGAGTTATTTGAAAATATCTTTCAAGAAGACCGAGCGGACGAATGACATCGACGTTACTTTCATTATTGATTTTCATTTTTATTTCTCTACGATAAAAATTATTTAATTATAAAGTAGCGTTTATTATTATAAAGGCGAAACTTCCTTAGGAACTTATTAATACGCAATTTGATCATTTTATACTTTATTTCTATCGCTTATAAATCTTTGTTTATCCATTGTGTAATGGTTTGCATTATTAATCATGATGTTTGTCCAATTAAAATAGAATAGAAATACTAAAAAAAAATAAAAATAAAATAAAATTTGTGCGACAATTATTGACGTCATTTTGCATGTAATAATCACTACTGGCGCAGCAGGTACAATCCGATTACAGCAACTAATCTT
The DNA here is from genome assembly GCA_946474995.1 of Funneliformis geosporum. NCBI lineage: Eukaryota > Fungi > Glomeromycota > Glomeromycetes > Glomerales > Glomeraceae > Funneliformis > Funneliformis geosporum. The sequence continues at coordinate 25,537 of CAMKVN010000407.1, read as the reverse complement.
AAACTTCCCGACATTTGTTCTTTTATAAAAAAGCATTCCTCCGAAATAATGTGTCTCAAGTGAGCGTTTCGTAGCTATTATAACACGAAAAGGAGTCGAAACGGTAGGTAATTGTTTTTTTAAAGCATCTTTATTGGCTTCTTTCATATCATATTATGCCCGGATTCAATATTGTTTTTTAAAAAAAAAGTAAGTGTGAAGGATATGGGATGATTTAGGCGCAAAAAGTTAGAAAAAAAGATGTTATTGTATTATTAAGAAAATAAAAAAAATAAAATGTGAGAATTAAAATGCATAGGAATATACTCATAATTTTTAAAAAGACGTAAATCATACACGTGATGGATCATAACGAAATCATCTGAACAAAAGAGGTTGGCACTTTAACGTACGTGCAAGATTCAAATAAACAAAAAAATGGCAAAATAAGAAACTATTTGTCAAGATATTTCAAAGTTGCTATAGAAAGCAAGAATGCAATATTGCATTACACGCAAGGATGTTAAACAATTTCTTCCCAGGAACAACAGTTGCAATTAAATTTCCTTCTTTATGAAGTTTACATGATTTAGTTATTAACTGTTTTAAAATAAAGTTTAATGATTTTTTAACATTTTGCTCCGCCTTAATTTTATGTAAAAGTTAACTATATCATTGAACATCTCATGTATCCTATTAATACTATACAAATAGGAGTGTGTAAGGGGTGGATTACTTGTACTTTATGAAAATAATTAATTAATTAAAATAAATGTAAAAGAAAAAAATTAACTCGGAAAAAATTCGCAAGCGAAAAATGTTCGTTATTTATTTATTCATTTTTTTTTTAAAAAATAAGCCTAAAATATAGAGTTTTAATAATAATGACAAATTTCTTCATATTTCAAATTTACGGAAAAAGATCAATTAGAGTGAAGTAAATAACAAATTGTTTGTTCCAAAATGCAAATATACTCTTCTCGATCATTAAACGTTGAATTCATTTCATATGGAACTTCTGAAATGTTAGGGGAATTAACTGGTGGATAATTAAAATTATTATAATGAGAAGAATGAATGTCGCTAGTAAAATCCTGAATCGGGTGAAAATTATCTGTTGTATGCTGCGTAATGGTTGTATTTTCAACAAGAAAATAATCAGTATTGACGGAATTCGATTCCATGTCAGTCCTCTCGCTTTGTTGATCATCTAGAGTCATTTCCATACGCTTATCAAATACGATTTCAAAATTTTTTTGCTTATACAAAGATTTAGCATCCTCAGCTAACTTATTGTAAATATCTTTGATATCTTGTGATTCTTTCTCCCAAGCCTTTTTAGCGATTTTAGAAAGTAAACCCATACGGGGTAATGTTATGTTGTTATTATGATATTCTTTAGTTAACGCCATTCTATACGCGATAAAAGCGTTTGGGAATGTTTTTGCTCTACCTTTGTTAATGTTGGATTTAATAGCATTTTTAATATCACATTTTGTTAAAGTTGGAGGTAAAGGTAATTTAACATCAATGAGATTGTTATTAAGACTGCTGTCACTAATATCGGGTTTTTTATTCATCTTGGTATTGTTTTCGTCAATATTTTTGTTAATAATAAGCGTAGTCGTAGTTATAAGTTTGTTCATTTTTTGCTTTTTCGTTTTTGACATAACTTTTATAAAATTATTTTATAAAAAATATAAATATTGTAAAGAGATTATTTTTTTAATTATTTTTCTGTTAGGTTCATTTACAATATAACTTCTCATCGTTCATGGCTTCGTCGTGTAACCTAAATATACTTTGTTAATCAATAATTTAAGTTAGGTCATTGACAATCATGTCGTACATGAATGAGTTTAAGTTTTTTTTTTAAGCATGTCATGTATGCTATGTATGCTTTCACTACATTTGCCGCAGTACGCAGTTTTTTTTTAATCGTTCAAGACTAACACCGTATAAAAGTTTATTGATGAATTTTTTGCAGATTAAACTATAATTAACTTTAATTTATTAAACCAATTTATTTAAATTACTGATAACTTCGAACTCTTCTTATTATTTATATATTCCAAATTCTGCAAAAATAATCTAAATTGTTATCTCTTTCGTGTAACAGTTTGTTTTTTCCAAAAAAAAAGACCGTTTCACGCTTCGAAAATTATAGGGTATAACTCACAGATATATTTACATAGGAAATAATTTTTTTCTTTATTTTTCAAAAAGTATTTTGTTACAACTTCTTTAGGTTATTGTGTATTCATTCATAAAATTTTTTATATTCTTTGAATGCTAATTAAATACAAAGTTATCGAATTTTTAAGCTTTCGGATTATTTAATGGAAATGCCTCCAATTTCAAGGTGAGCTTGTCAGTTAGAAAAGCACGTGAAATTAGAGCTCAAAAGTCAGAAGCAAAGAAAAATGACAATAAGAAAAATGAAGTGGATAGGCAACGAAATAAATTAACAACAATTATCTGATAAAGAGGTCCCAGCGGTTTAAACGAAGGATAAGCAAGTTGTCACCACCATTTGGAGAGGAAGTTGCAGCAAATATTTTAGTTATACTACTTGACAATAAATAAATAACGTTGACATAATATACAGTAAATTAAATCGCATTAGGAAATTATTGTGAGTTCGACCTTTATTGCCACATGATTTACATGAAAAAAAAGTCATAAGTAAACTTTTATATGAGTCATATATATTTTTGATTTAATTAGTTGGCAGCGCACCCTAATGTTATATGCGCTAATATCTAAGTAATATGTCGAAATATCGAAAGTCGGAATGCTTTTTGAAGATAATTTTTTTCTTGAACTTGTTTACAATGACGAAAGTATATTAATTAACGTTAATCAATAATATAACAATTCGAAACAATTTATACATTCTTAATCTGTATATTCATTTCCATTTATGAAATGTTTATACGTTTTCATATTGTTCAATGAGCACGTTATTAAAGAAAATATGGTTGCTGCGGAAAGTAAACAATTGTCAATGAAGTAAATAAAAAAAAAATCTTGACGTATTACATCAGGTCTATTACGCGATACTTTTCCTAGTATGGAATCATTTTGTTTTTTTAACGATAAGGTCTAAATTTACATATTTGGTACCTAAATAACTACAATTGTGAAAGCATTTATTCAAAATTGCAGAAACATCATTATTTACCTCGATAAGCAGATTATTGCAAATAAAAAACAATTAGTCGTTCTTCGTGACCCGTATTCAAAAAAAAAAAATAAATAAATAAAAAATCAATAAAGACGAAAATAAATATTCTTAATTTTAAGAATATATGAACACGCCTAAAGAAATTGTATTTTCATCAAATTTTTTCAATTTATAATTTAAAATATTTACGCTGTGAATTATCGCACAAACTTATGATAAAATTTATTATTTATCGCAGCATTTGATTGTAACTGTAAGAATAAGATCTTCGTTTTGTTATTTGTTATCGTTATACAAGATATATTGAACGGAAAAAAATTTTTTTTAATTTATATTTTTCTTATAAATTTATAACTAACTTGTTTCAAATATATCAATACTTTATTTAATCGGTTAATTTATCTTTTTTTTTGAAGAAAGGTATTCAAATTTTTCATCTAGTCTAGTTCAAGTCTTACTACCCCTACAACTGCAACCCAGAGGTGAGAAGATATATATGCCACTGTTTTCCTATCCATTTTTTTAATCTTAAACCCACTAACTTACTATTAAAAAAAAAGAAAAAGAAAAAATCATCTCTAAAATGTACTCTTTTACACTTTCCTGATCTAGATCAATTGCTGTCACAATATGCAATCGACTATACTTCGGTTGAGAAAAGATCGCCTTAATCAAGCCAGGGACATCTTACTTGCATCCCAAGAGGAAAAAATGGATGCGAACGAGGATATGAAGCCAATAATTATCAAGGAAAATGTGTCACTTAAATCCTACATCAAGCATCGCGAATCTGAGCGAAAGCTGCTTCCTGTTAGCATTCGTTTGATCGATGGAAAAATTATAAGTTATGAAGTACCTCTCTCATCCCATGGAGCGGTAGCAGGAAAAATTTCTTTCTCGATACATTCCTGGAATAATCAATTAGACGGCGCAAATGTAGAGGACCTTATTGTGGGACCGAATAGTTATTATACTGCTGATCGACCAAAAGATCTTCCTAAAGCTCCAACTGGTCAGGGATCTAACATGCATACCCAACATTGGTAGTCGAGGTTGGAATAATTGAGACTATTCCAAGCTTGCATAGTCTTTCGACAGGTTATTTTTCTCCACGAGCAAACATTCAAATTTATATTATTTATATTGCGATCAAAATGTTTTCCAAGCGTCAGGATGGTACAATGGAAAGTCTTGCATTGCGCTACCTAGTACAAATCAAAATTATACAGTGCCAGATATCATCATATCTTTTGGCACTGCTGCACCTCTCCGATATAATACGAAAAAAGATCCCGTTAAAATTATTATTGCATAATATTTTTTTATTAAATTTTATAACGAGAATAAATAAAGTTTTCGCCTGCTTAACCGTCATTATTATAAATTTTTTCATTAGGCAAATGTATGTTTCAAAAATAAATTTATTCTGACCAAAATTTTTATAATGCATTGTGGCATAGACCAAGTCTGCAGCCCTTAGGGTTATTCTTTGAGTCATAAAAATACGTTTATATATAGGACCAGTAGGACCAGTACGGTATGTACTGGTTTCCTCCTCCCTGGTTTCTATATTCCCTGTTATGATCTCAATGATATTAATAGAGATTTTGCATGATTATTGGGGATCGTCAAAAGCATACTCAATAAAAAAAATTTTTTTCTAATAAAAAAAAATATAAGTTTCGATTTTTTTTTATTAGATCTTCGATAGTTGGAATCAATTACATACAATCCATACCTCGAAAAAGCAAAAATAAACAAGGCACAGTTATTTCTTTCTGGCCCTTACATTCCCATCAAAATAATGGCAGGCATTGCATGACATTCGACTGAAATTAATTGTTCGCACATGTGATTGATGGCATATTTATGAAATTATTATCGCTTAGCATTGATGTAAAGTAAGTTCTATTACAGAAGGCGTATATTAATGACTTATCAAATATTATCACATTGATGAATAGCCCAGCAGAAACATGCATCGGTGATGCAAAAATATCACGTAATTTTCGTGACATTTTTTGATGTCAGTGAAAACACTATAATTATCATAAGATATTCAAAATGAATTATTAGGTTATTATTGGAAGCAATTATATAAATTAAAATTATTGAAATGATATATTTTTTATCCAATTAGATTAAAATTTTTTTCAGTCAGTATATAATCAATAATATAAATCTTGTCCGAATCTTATTATATGGGGCCTTTGAATATTTGACATATAAAGTAAATTTGATGTTTCCCGGCAGTTTCCCCCTTTCTATTGCAAAGGCCCCATATTCATGGCATGTGTATTAAGTTTCTACATTCAAACTTGCGATAAATTATGTACAGTATGATAAAATTTAATATTTTTCCGTAGCATTTAATTGAAATACTGCGGTAAGATCTTCATTTCTTGATTCCGTTATCGTTATACAAAATAATTTTTTGGGTTTAAAAAAAGTTTTATTTTTTTTAACAAATATTAACGATGTCTGATAGTGACAATAAAGGTAAAAGAATAATAGAATGTCAAAAAAAATTCTAACAAAAAAAAATAACAGAAAAAAGCTCAAAGTTTTTTTGACGGTTAGATGATTTCTAAAAAAAAATTATTCATAAATTCATATTATAGAGTCATTTACAGATGATATGGAAGCATCTTCGTTAGAAGAAATAGGAGGTAATTCCATGCATTATTAATACATTTATAATTATTTATTATACGCATTTTTATTCACTAAAATTAAATTTTAAACATGGAATAAGCTTCAAGTAACGAAGGTAAATATATAAATAATTAACTAAGCCACGAAGATCTAATAACTTTAATACTTTAGTGTAATTCGTTAATTATATGTTTATTTACTAAATTTCGAGTTATGAAGGAAATATAATAATATAATAGAAATATAAGAATTTAACAACTCTTAATTTTTGATCAAAACATTAGAAGGATTTTTCGAAAATTTTCTCAACAATATTATGATAGAGCCAGTTTCGGACACTTCTTATGGTAATGAACATTTATTTATTTTTAAGTCAAATAATAATTTTTTATTTTTTATTTTTTTTTTAAAAAATAAATAAAATAAAATAAAATTGTAAATTAAATTCGCAGCATATAGCTTCTACATAAGAAGGTAAAAAAGCATATGCTAAACAAACTCTATTATCATTCTTGCTAATAGGATTACAGGTGAATTTTACATTTCACGTTATATAACAATTGTACTGTTTCCGTATAGAATCACTTATTCTTACATAACCACAATTATTTTTAATATAAAGGTCTGAGTGGAGAAAAAAACTGTGCTGCAATTCGAGCAAATTTTCCAATTCCTGAACAATGTGGATTATTTTATTTTGAAGTTGACATTATAGATAAAGGGGAAAATGGGTGTGTTATAAAACTTTGTAATACAGTTTTTCTCTGATATATAAGTTGATTATTTAAATTTTGCTGATAATTCTATTTTTCAAATTCCGTAGGGAGATTGGAATCGGGTTTTGCACAAAATCAGCTAGCCTAAATGAAATGCCAGGTAATTTTACACTTCTTTTTATCAGCTTAATTTGTTAAAATAATTATTTATTGAATTATTTATATTTTAGGCTGGGAAGATTGCTCGTGGGGTTATCATGGCGATGATGGAAACTCGTATTTTGACTCTTATGACGAACCATATGGAACAGATTTTATGACCGATGATACTATCAGATGTTGTTTAAACATTAGAAATAGTATGCTATTTTATACAAAAAATGGAGTGAATCTAGGTAGCTATTATCATATTACAAATGCTTGGTTATTTTAAGTTAAATAATTGAGACTTAATATCTATGTTTATTTTAAGGAATTGCATTCCGAGATTTAAAAAATACTTTGTATTCTTGTGTTGAAATATTGTCGCCAGGTGGATCTGTAAGAGCAAACTTTGGCTATAAAAAGTTCAAATATACAGGTATATTTATTTAGTTTCTTTTTTTCTTTACTTTATTAATAATAATTATTTTTTAGTGATGAATGATGATGATATTGATGAATCTTTAAAGGAGAATTGGGCTGAAATTCTTAATCCATATAATGACAAATTAATAAGTCAACAGATTATTAGATTTGCAGATTTAAAACAATCATCAGATGCTAAACACATATTAAAATACCGAGGAAAGCTTTATTTTGTCATAGGTGAATATGAACTAGCACTTTCCGATTTGATAAAGTTGCTGGAGTTTGAAGCAAATAATATATTTGCATTAAGATATCAAGGAGAAACTTTTTGTATGATGGAAAAATATGAGGAATCATTTGCAGATTTAAACAAATTACTAGAAATCAAAGCAAATGACACATGGATATTAAATGCCATTGAAGTAGTTAATAAGTTGAGTATAAAGTTAGTTTATTTTAAGGATTAAATTTAATAATTCTTTTCTAATTAATAAAATATCAAATTTTCAGCAAAGATTTAAATGGTAATAGTAAAAAGAAATTGTTATGTATTTGCTAAAAATTAATTATTAATTTAATTTTTTATTTTATATTAATATTATAGCTTGTAAGCTATTTATTTTTTTATATTTATAACTTATATATAATTAAATTAAACCTTTTAATTAAACAATATCTATACCATAGGGAGTAAGTTTTCTATAATATTTTATATAACAATTTAAACATAGCTAATTTATTTTAAAATATTTTAATGATATTTTTAGTTAGTAAGTTATTTTTATGAAGTATATTATATTTAATTATAATTTTATAATTATTTATGCCCGCTAAATTTTTATTTAAAAATTGTAGAATGTAAGTTATATTCATTAATAAAATTAACTATAATTTTTACTACAATATAATCAAAAATGCTAATATATTAATAATATTACAGAAAGTCAATTATTTTAATTAATTAATTATAATTTTTATTATAATAAAATTTAAATTTAACTAAATAATTTTTATTTAAAAAAATAATTAATATTTAGATTGTAAGTTATTTTTATTGATTATCAGTATTTAATTATACTTTTTACTGTAATTTAAATTCAACTAAATTTTTTATTTAAAAAAATAATTTAAAATTTTAGCTAGTAAGTTATTTTTATTAATTATCAGTATTTAATTATACTTTTTACTGTAATTTAAACTCAAAAAAATGATTTAAAATTTTAGATTGTAAGTTATTTTTATTAATTATTAATATTTAATTATACTTTTTACTGTAATTTAACTCAACTAAATTTTTATTTAAAAAAATAATTTAAAATTTTAGATTGTATGTTATTTTTATTGATTATCAGTATTTAATTATACTTTTTACTGTAATTTAAATTTAACTTTAAAAAATATTATATTATTATTAGTTAGTAAGTTATTTTTATTGATTATTAGTATTTAATTATACTTTTACTATAATTTAAACTTAACTAATTTTTTTATTTAAAAATATCTTATTATTAGATGATAAATTATTTTTATTTATTATTTGTAATTTTACTTTAATATATAAAATAATATTTAATTTTAAAATATACAATAAATTTGTAAAATTTTTTAATTATAATTAAATTAGTAAGTTTTATTTTAAAGTTATAATAAAATTGTTATAATAATACTAATATAAAATATTTATTAGAAAAAAAGAAATATGTTCAATTTGTAATACAAAATATACTGGATATAAATGGTGTAAAAAATGTTATTCTAAATAGTTTCTACAAGATTTTATTAATTGGACCAGTAATAATAAATTTATTAATAAATTTATTCAAGATATTCAACTAAATGCTAAAAATACAAGGCAAATATTAGAATGGATTCCTTATAATAAATTAGTAAATATTGAATTTCTTGATAAAGGAGGATTTAGCACTATATATAAAGCTATTTGGTTAGATGGATTTATATGGACTTATTCATATGATAATAAAAATTGGATTAGAAGTAATAAAATTGAAGTATCTCTTAAATGTCTTAATAAATCATACAATTTAAATGAAGAATTTTTAAATGAAGTATGAAATTAAATATTATTTTGAATTTTAATAATAAATTTTAAATAAATTTTTATTATTTTAGTAGAAATATCATTATGAATGTTATAGTCAATTAAAAATATATTCAAATGAAAATCTTATTCAAATTTATGGATTTACTCAAGATCCAAATACATTAAATTATATAATAGTAATGAAATATGCAGAAAATAGTAATCTAAGAAAAAATTTATTAAAAATAGCTAAAGATAAATGGATTATTAAATTATTACAATTAAATAATATTATTATAGGACTTGATGAAATACATAAAAAAAGTTTTATTCATTGTGATCTTCATTATGGCAATATTTTAAATATTAGAAGAAAAATATTATCTATTAGTGATTTAGGATTATGTAAACCTGTAGAATATTTTCAATCATCTAAAAATGATGAAATTTATGGTGTTTTACCATTTGTAGCACCTGAAGTTTTAAGAGGTCAACCTTATACTTTAGCTAGTGATATATATAGTTTTTCTATAATTATGTGGGAATTTATATATGGAATTTCTCCATTTGATAATGAAGCTCATGATTTTCAACTTAGCTTAGATATTTGCAAACGTAAACGTCCTATAATTATTAAAAATATTCCACAATGTTATATAAATTTAATGAAAAAATGTTAGGATATGGATCTATTAAAAAGACCAACTGCATCAGAAATTAAAAAGATTATTAAAAATTGGAAAGTAAATATCATTAATAAAAATTTTAAAAAAGAATTAAAGGATGATATTTTAGATTTTTATAAAGCAGATAAGGCTTTAAAAAAAATATATAATAATAATGTTATTAATGATGATGAAGTTATTGTTAAATCACATCCACAAGCATATTATACTAGTCAATTACTTAATTTTTCTAAAAAATTAAATAATATTTTAGATTCAGAAATTAGTCAAACTATTGGTAATTATTACAGTATATTTATTATATTAAATTTATAAAATACATTAATTTTAATTATTTTTTAATATTAATATATTTATTTAATTTAATAGAAGCCTTAAATATTAAAAGTGATAAAATAAATGATTTAAATTATCTTTAACTATTTATAAAATAAATTAATATATTAAATAATTATTTAAAGAATTATTTATTTTATTTATATTTTTATTTTATAAATATTTATTTAGTAACACTATATATAGAATATTTTATTAAAAATATGGGTAGTATTCTATTAAAATTGAGGTACGGATCATATGATTTACTATGTCTCGTAACTCACTTTTAATAGATCAGCTCCCATATAGTTTGTAATTATTAAAATAAAATTTATAAAAAATTAAAAGCAACTTTTGGTTAATTTAACACTGGTGATGATCACGACCGGTGATAAATAGGAAACTCCTATATATAAATACATTATGAATAGTAATTGAATTTTTTTATTATCTCATATGATCAATAATATTTAAGGAGTGAAACAAATATTTTTTTTAGCAATATTAGGAGCCAACAGCCTGTGAACAGAAATGTTGATCATTATTGATTGCGAATTTCTACAAAAATATTTTGATGCTATAGGGAGAGAGAGTGGTAAGAAAAATCGCAAATGGTTATTTGCTAATTTGCCAGGAATAAAAGTTTTTCAGGAAAGAGAAATTTGGAAGGAGGAGTATAATTTATATTGTAATAGTTTAAAATCACAATGGAATTCATTATTTCATTATATCGGAGTCCAATTATAAGATATTGCAGATACATTCGTTCAAATTATGATCGTACCGCCTCGCATCGCATCCTCTCATTGTACAATGATTACAACAATCATTTTAAATTTTTGAAAAGTTTAATTTTTTAAAATTATAAAAATAATTTATATTAATTTAGAACTGTTATTTTTATTTCCATTTTAAGAACTCAATTTTTTTAATAAAATGATACTTTATCATTAATATGTTTAATATGTTATATATTATAATAAATATACTGTATATAAATTAATTTACCTCATAGATTATAATATACTGTATGTATTTTTATTATTATTTTTCGTTTTTAGTTTAATTACTTTTTGGTTTAATCTTATCAGATCAGACAATACTTATATACTTACTCTAATAGTAAGGATGTTGTATTTATTATGTTTTTAGTACTTATTGTTATAACTTAATAAACAAATTACCAGGTCATGTATATAATAACTAATTTAATATATAACAATAGTTGAAAAAATAATTCATTTTGATGATGATTCTAGTTACTACCTGCAGAGTTTTGTATAATTATTTGATAGTCCAATCGTCCTTTTAAAATATTTGTCGCGAAAATATAAATTTACAAATATTTTGCAAATTATTCTATTCTAGTGAATTAAAATTTTTACAAAAAGAACTTACAAATTTTTATTTTATAAATTTTATTATTTTAATAAACTTTACGACATATTGTTTGAGATTAATGTTAGTAAATTAATAAATAAGTTAAGATTTCAACACGTTTAATACGCTTTCTATAAAGCATTATATTGTGTAACTGCACGATAATACAGTAAAGTACCAATTGATGATTTTACAAATATATAAAATACAAGTAGCAAAAATACACGTATATGCAATGCAGCATTTAATATTTTTAAATTTATTTGGATAACATTTAGCTTGTCATGTTCGTCTGAATTTTTTTCACCGCTAAAAAAATTTGTTTCACTACCTCTTAAATTTCACTGGTCACGTGTGGTAATAAAAAAAAAACCTTCAATTACTATTGGTTGATTAACAAAGATAATAAGTAGCAAAATTTTTTTATTATATAAAAATTTTTCCATTTTTATCTTATTTTTAATTTCAATAAAATTACAACGAATCAAACGAATCAACACATTAATTTATATATATTGTTTCATTTTGTTTAAAGGAGAAAACAAAGAACGATAAAAATTAATTTTAAGAAAGAACAATCCCTAAATCATTTATTTGTTTAAACAAGGACTATTTTTTTTTTTAAAAAAATTGTTTTTACGTTATTTTCGAAAAAAAATATATTTTTAATACAAAATGTACATAAATCTTGAATAAATTCCTTCTGAGCAGAAAATATAAATTAATGCTCTTGTAAATTTAGAAGATAAATTAGCAAATTTTTTATTTTTATTTTTTATTTCTTTATTTACTTATTTACTGACAATAGAAGTGATAATAAATACTATAAATAATTTGTTTATATTTATCATAAAAGAGCTATCGATTTTATTATAGAATTAGTTGCATTATTATCAAAAGAATTGCACTACAGAGTTTTTACTGTATTTAACATGTTGACACATAGATGGAAGCCCTCAATGGAAATTTGCAGATGACAATTGGATATAATGATAGATTTTTCAAAATACACAAAGAGTAATATGTCATGCAACATTACTATCGTTAAAAATTAATGAGGATAAGCGATAGAACAATCTCCTTCAACAAGTTCACATTAAAAAAAAATCCACTCCGGAAATCATCAATAGAATAGAATACTTCGAACCAGAATATGTTCGAAACATATTAGTCAATTCATACCAATTTAGTTCACTGTACACCATTATGTATTGTTTACAAGTTTTATGTAATATATAGACGGACGTAAAATCACGTTATTGGAGGAATAAAAAGTATGGAAGATATTGCTTAAATACCACGAAGAATTAATGCGATATTATTAGAAGCAAAAGAGAACTGACGAAAAATTTAAGGTTTTTTTACGTATAAATTAATAAATCAATAAAGCAAAGTCCCTCATTATTGGAATGTCATATCTGTTTAAATGGACAATTCTACTAAAATTTTTATTAAGTTTAACCAAAAATATAAATTATAAATTCGTCCATTATGAATTTATTATTATTATTTTTTAAAAATATTAAATTTGTTACAACTTATCATGCAGGACTAATATAATGATTTGTGTAACATAATTTTTTTTTAATAAATTATTATTTTCGCGCTTGCTATTAAAATCTGAAAAATGGATATGCTATTAAAATTGAGTTACGAGACTTAGTAAATCATATGATTCGTACCTCAATTTTAATTATGTTTATGTTATTTAATTTTCAATTTACTAACCATAATAAATTGTTAGGTCTATTTGCAATTTAAAACACATGAAGATTGAACTTTATTTTCCCATCGAAAGAATAAGTCAATTGTGAAACTTGCTATTATTCTTATCAAATCACAAACTACTCTCTAAATGATTTAATGTGATGACAACTTATTTTTATTTCATATCTATCTTTTTATTAAGCAAAAATAAAAATAAATGCGTACCCAATGTTATATATGTGAATTTTTTTTAAAAAAAATTAGTAACATTAATAGGGAATCGAAAGTCGTAAAGTCGAAAGTCAATTGTAATAACGATTTTGAATCTCAAAATCGGCAAAAATCGGTTGCACAAAATCGATAGATAAAGTAAATAGATTTTTTCTACTACAACACGCACTAAATGACGAAATCTTGAAGCTTTAAAGAAATTATGAAGTCCAAACACTGGTAAAAATTAATTAGCTTATTATTAGATGAAGAATTCATTTTAAATTCTTATTTGAGCAAAGTGAAACAATATTTATTTTTTTCTAATAATTTGTTGAAGATTGTATCGAAAAATCAAAAAAAAATTGTCATGTGAAAGCTCACAATTTGTGAAACATAACCATTTAATTAATATTGTTTATAAAGTTTTTTTTTTTATAACTGAACTGTTCTATACTTAAAAAGATTGAAAAATTCATATCGATTTCGCCGATTTTTGATTTTCAAAACTGGAATCAAAAATCATTTTTAGCATCCATAATGATACAGACCTAGCTCTTAAGAAAAACCACTTTTTCTAAATTTAAGCAATTAAAGTCTATTTATATATAATCTTCTATCTAGAAACTATATCATGGAAGGCTAAAAATATTTGATAAAAGGTGTCATAAATTTGTTTAAATGACATCCTCCTGACAAATTAATATTCACTAACGGCTCAGAAACTACTTTCTCAGCGAAAAATCTTGCGGTCACGTGAAGTTTTGTCACATCACATTTAATTATCACATAGTAAGTTTGTAACATGTGACGAATGATTATAAATTATGTAACGTAATGATTTTTAAATATGAATGTTGTATTATTAGTCGAGAACAAAATAATGAATATAAGCAAAAACAAAAACAAAAAAAAGATGAATTCTCAGTTATAAAGAATTAGATCAATACTTGTCTGAAATGATTAATAATATTGAGCATGAGAAAATTTTGAATCTGGAATAGATTTTCTTGTCTCATCAACAAATATTTTCAATCAAAATAAAATACCAAAAAAAAAAAACGCAAATAATATAAAAAAAATTATTGGTGAAGTTGCTGGATATTATTATTATTAGCTCATACATAAAAGATGTATTAATTTCTTTAAAAGTCAATAAATTTGAAAAATAAAAAAATAATATTCTTATTTTTAATCTGTTCATGAAACTTTTTTATTTTTCAATTTGTCTGATTGTTTCACGAAATACTAATTAAGTTGAATCGAATACACTAAAATATTGTTATTTCGATGCGTATTTCAGGCTACTTTGATCCTTTATAAGTCGCAATGAATACAAAAATTTTGTAAATTATATCAGCATTAATAATTTAGTATAGTTTAATTTTAGTCTATTTATTCAACCGACCGATTTAGACTTCCTGATTTTGAGAGAGATTAAATTAATTTGATGTGGTTAATAATTTATTTTCAATTATATGGATTTTGTTTCGAGACTTAAGAACGGGATGAGAAAGATTGCATTTACGATAATATTTGAATTAAATATACATATTTAAATGTTAAATGTATTTTATACACTATTTTTTACAAGATAATAAAAGTTTATTAATGGGTTAACAATTTTAATCAGTCAAATAAATATTTTAAATTTGGAATATTAAAATTTAAAAACTTTTCTACATTATTTGTTAAAAAAGTAAATTATTATTGTTGTTAAAAAAAAAGAGGGCAGATTCATGTAAAACTTATACAAATATTCGAGGTGTAAAAAGTCTTTTTCGAAATAAATAACTTTAGCGAGAATAAATCATACACATATGACTTCAGTTTAAACTATATCTTTTATTTTCTTGTTGAAGGCTGTGTCTAATTTTGACTAATTTTTATTTTTAGAATTTAGATGTTTAATATCTTACACGAAAACAATTTCTTAGAAACTTCGTAATTATTAATATTTCCACTGGATAAATCGAGTCCGACATTGCGAGTTAACATTTTGAACATATCTAAGGCCTGATTCTGAAAAAATCTCGACTACGTTTTAGTCTAAATGTAATAAAAATTAAAGACTAATTAAAATATAAATTTTTTAAATTTTTCTCAAAACTTGATTTCTTCGATTACAACCCATGTTTGCAAACTAAAATGATCTAGAGAGGTCTAGGGACATATAATAATGATGTAATTGATTCTATTTTTATAAGAAACTATTGTTATATTTTCGTCATATTGCGTTATACAATAAAAGTCTAAATAACTTTTCTACTATTGATCATGTTTTGACTACGCAAAAAATGATCATTACTGAAATGACGATCAACACAAATTCTGTCCAAATGGACTGATGGAAAATATATGTCAAAATGACCACATTTGACATCAGGGATAAATAAATTAACAAAGCCATGGGAGAGAAATTTGATTATAAAAATGACTCGTTTCGTTCTTAATTTTTAGATAGGATTGAATAGTTGATTTATTTGTATTTATTTTATTTTGTTAATAAACCTATTCTTTTTTATCCTTCGTAAATCCATTTATTTAAATTGATTAACACACACACGCTAATTTTTGTTATATCGAACATCGTTGTAATCACTTAAATAAATTATTTTAATTACATTCCTTACGAAAATAGGAGGTAACAATAGCGATCGAACAATTTTTTATAATATTTTTATTTTATTTTATTTTTTTTGGTTTTGGGTCTGCGTTAATTAAGTAAAAGGTAAAGTATTCTCATTTTCCTGGATTTATTTTAGATTTTTAAAAAAAATATAATAAAAACAAAAATAAAATAAAATAATAGATTCGATTAAACAACAAGTAAATACTATAAATTTCTTTCGTTTTTACTTATTAATAACATGATTTTAAAAATAAAAAGATACTAAAAATCGTAAAACAAAACCTGGATTAGGGATTGGAATTGATTCTGTGAAAATCGACATAGTAAAATGAATTGAATCGAATCGAATCTTTTTTATTTTTTACATATTAATCGATCTATCTCCAAAGTATTATTCAATCTGCCTAAGTGTTGATCATTTTTGCTAAAATTAGAAACTGGTATGAAGCCAGGAGGTTGAACATCCATGAAAAAAAATTTGGAGATTCGATTAAATCGATTCCAATTCCTAACCTGGATTTCGATCAATTAGAATGTAATTGAGAGTTGTAGATAAAAGTATATAAGCGAGTTTCATTTAAATTCATTGTAAAGTAAAATAAAATAATAATAAATTGTTTACTTTTAATATATATGAAACTAAAATGTATAGTACATATGGAATCTCTTATGAATAATAGCAATCTTCATTAATTTTATCAATATTTAGTAAAAGTATTATCAACAATCAAATTAGTTCTGAGTCTTAATCATTCTCTAATGTCCAAGCCATATTTATCGTTAGCTAATTGCGAAAAAAAAATTTCGAGAGTTAATAAATCACTAAGGGATGCATTTAAAAAAATACAATGAATTTTAAAGTTATTAATCATTAAAATTATGCTATAAAATAACGAGGTTACTTCAGTATATATATTTATGTAAAACTTAAATAATCAACAGAAAATTTTTATTTACTCGTCCTTTTTATACATAAAATAAGCGCCAGCTCACCTTTTAAAGAGGTAAAATATTTTATTTTATAAAGACCTTGAACTATTCCAAAGCCACATTTCAGTATTTCAATATGGTGGAATACAAATTTTCGACATTCTGAAATAAATGTATAAATATATCCTGAACCCATTAGTTAAATTTCAGGTCAGATTTTTACGACTTTTTAGATGACCATATGCCCAAGGCTAGTCGTAACTGTGTCCACTTGCCATGTGTGATGACTCTAATTCCTGCCTCCAGATCATTATTGATTTTTTTTAAAAATTGCAGTACAAAAATAAATTAAAATTACCTTTTTCATTTGAATAAAAACAAACTAATTTTGGTTTCATTAATCAAAGCATTTTACATACATATCTGTTTCATCCAAATATATACCAATAACTCAAATCCTTAACAGATCATCTTTTTTTTATAAAAAAAATGAAAATGCTTTATTAAGTTATGAACGATATTTTACTAAAACAAGTTCGTTAACGTTAATACGCCTATAAAAATATGATTTTTCCTCACTTATTAATAAACTGTTTGAGATTACAGCGAATTACAGACAATCATTCCAAAGGAATGATAGAAGCCATGGCTTTATTACCCTGTTCTTATTTTATCTAAATTATTTTTTCATGTTAATATTTTAAAAATCTAAATAAAGAAAGGAACGAAAGTGAATAAAATAAAAATGAAAGAAGGAAAAAAAGGTTGATATATTTATATCAAAGTAAATTAAACATGATGTAATCAATTAATGCAATGACAAAGTAATTATTTGCATTAATTAATTAATTTGGACAGTAAATTTATATACCATATAAAAATATTTTACCAAGTCTTGTTTTTTTTTGAGTTCAGTATTTGTGAAAATTTTCGCAACGAGAGTATTTGATAAATTCATGATAAAAAACTAAAATACATTAATTATAAAAATTTACGATAAACAAAAAACTTTTTAATAAGTTAAAAGTTCATAAATGTATTAATTCATTTCAATTCCGTCAAGGGTCACGAGAATTATTTATATTTTGAAACTTGATAAGTTCTCAATTTCATAATAATTAAGTGAACGAAATTGTAGATAAATTTATTAGAGAATAGAAATTATATTACATATAGCATCTAATTTTTTTTATAATGTGATTTATAAAATAATAGATAATAAACAGTTATATTTATAGAGATTGTGTACTATAGACGGCTAGTCTTTTTCAGGCAGCAATAAAATATAAGTTAAATGACTCTTGTTCAATCTAATTCCATGCCGGTTAAGTTAATACCTTCAAGCCTTTTTTGGCTTTTCAAGATTTGTATTTAAAACTTTTCGATAATTTCATTATTATTTTCTTCCATTTTCAAATCTGTACAGTTCGTAATTATAGTCATAGCCTAACTTTAAAAATCTTAACTCAATGGATTGAGATTCAGATAAATGTAATGACCAAAACTTATTTTAATCTATGAACAATTCATGTGAATAATATACTATGGCCTTTAAAACAACTCTCAGCTAAATTGCCATAGTAACCAAAATAATAGCTAAATTTCAGATTATTCACAATTTTATAATATAAAACTGATAAACTTTCAGTTTTATTCTGAAAATTTTTATTTGTTTTTTACCTTATTATTTCTATTAAGAGGCGTTTTTGAGTGGATTTTTTGTTTTTTTAGGAAAATTCTTATTTTAGAATTATGATGAGTAAATCAAAATTTACTTTTTGGATGAAATTCTACTTTTTCCTTTCTTTTTTCTTTTTTTTTTTAGAAAAATTCTAAGTCAGAGGTTACTTTTGAATAGTTTTAGTAAATTTTATATTATACAATTACATATTTTATTTTTATCCGGATACTATGCTATATGTACTTTTATTATTAATTTTGTCTTTAGTTTTCATTACATTTGAATCGTATCAGACTGCTGTAAGTATCATATCATTTATATATATATATATATTTTCAATATTTTTATAACAGGTGGTGGTCGATTATTTAATTAAGTCTTTAGTTCTTATTATCATAACTTAATAAACAAATCGCTAGATAAAATCGGTTTAAAATTTTGAAAGAACATTTGTATTTAAAATTCTATTTAAAAAGCCAAAGATGTAAAAATCAAATTAATCAAATATTTCTGTATATTGGGTGGAAATTATATCACGTGAATTGATGTAGAGTATACTTTTTTTATATACTAAGCTGACCTACCTAATAAACCCAACCATTCATTATACTTTGGATCGAAGATAACTTCCATTTAAATTATATTTTGAAAACTTTTTTTTCTAATTACAATTTATAAACAATATTGTTTATAGTCATCTTTGATATTATTACAATGGCTAGTTAATGCAATGTATTAATTATTTTTAATAAAACATGTATTGCTTAATAAAGTTAGAGAATTTAGAAGAACAGCTATTGACCACTGGGCAAGTTTACCACGGGACGAATTGACCTCCGGCCAAATTGACCACTGGTCAAAATGATCTCGTCAACTTGTTCTTTGGGCAAGTTGTCCTTTCAAATTTAATGTATAAAAAGGCGGGATAGATGCTTGGATTCGAATAGACAGTTGCTTTCAATGATATCTTTAATAATAAATAATTTCCCCGAACTGATTTAAAGAAATTTTGCATAATAATTACATATTACATTCGTTTATAAAATTAAACATCAAAGAACTGCAACACTATTTACTTTTAAAAAAGTATTAAACATATTATTTTGATAAACTTTTAAATTATTAATCATAAATAAGGTTGTTAGAATTTTAAAAAATTTTCTAAATGATAAAATGTAAACTTTAATAAAATTTGCAAAAGGTAAAAAAAACTATAATTTAAATATAATAATAATATAAATATTAAAAGATTTGTAAAGTATATGTATATTTAAATTTAAAATAGGTAACGATAATTAATTTAAATTATCACGAATATCATAATCTTTTATAAAATTATAATAAGTAGAAGATTTTTAGTTTTAGTTTTTTTATCCATCGAATTATTTTTTAATTTATTGAATTTCTCTAATACTGGCCAAAGAGGTATTTTAATACTTTGAAATTTCGTGTTAATCAAGGAAAATGACCTCTTCTAAATATTAATATTGTCACAAATTAATATTATGCAATCAAAGGAATAAACAGAAAATAATATTTATAATCCAGAAATAATTTAACAGAATGGAAAAAAAATACGTAATAAATAAAAAGAAAATGACGAAGGAAAAATATGGGTCGTTTGCTATTAAAATTAGGTTATGAGACATAGTAAATCATATGATCTGAACATGAGTTTTAATAGCAAACCTCCCATATGTGTAGCCAACTCGATTAACGAAAACAATATGAACGAAATTTAAAAAACTCTACAACTCCAGTTTAGAATTTTTTTAACGCTTTTCGTTCGTTGGCTACATTTTTCGAGTTACTGGTGATAAATCAAATGTATTATGATTAAAATACAAATTAGAGGCAAATGTATAAACTTCCGTAATTTAATAAACAGCCGATTTCGTACCTTGTTGACCTATTTTTTTTAAAAAAAATATGTTTTCAGTGAGTTCTTGCATGATTTCTGATAATCATTTGTTACAAATAGTTAGCTATTTCTTTTAATTGACAAATTAACTTTGTAAATATATATTTTTTTTTTAAAAAAAATAAAAAACAAAATTGAATTTTTTTTAATGCTTATATATTAATTTATAAATCAGTGCCACACACATCAACAAAGAAGGCGTCGCCAAACATTGAGCCGTAACTCAGGTAAGGCTTGGAAACCTTTTTACTTTGCTAAGCCTTATAAGCCATATAAATAACATAAACTACATAAATCGTATAAGCCACATGAAGATTAATGGAATATTAACGCAATGTTTTTCGATAAATATTTAACGCTAAGCCTAATTTTAATAATCAGCTTTAACCTAACGTTAAGGATATATCTGAATGTTCTTTCTAAATTATCAGAAGAGAATATCCCTAATTGCGCCATGAACTTTTTCATGTGAATGTTTGAATCCATAAAAATTATAATTTGAGGAAAAAACTTTTATTGAAAAAATATTTTGCGTACAACGATTTAAATGAAATATCCTTGTAATTTTTTCGTTTAATTTCGGCCAAAAAAAAAAACATGGAGTCGACAAATGTGGCTAAATTTAAACATTATATAGTATTTTTTAGGTACTTTGTAGAATCTTTTTTATATTAAAAACGAATTAATAATTGTTATTTGTAAGAACGAGACAAGTAACCTGAAGCAATAGATTTATTTCCAATGTAGTACTTACAAAAGAATGGTCTAATTACATATTGAAAATAAATAAATAAATCATCTGCTGTGCACTACAAATAAATAAATTATTTCAATCAAGGATAAGATTAACTTGATGAGTGCTAACAAATAATTTTATCACTTACCAATATTTTTATTTAATGACCATCTAGAGTCTTTTTCAGCCCATTGCAATCTAATCCTTGAAAACAACTGATACTGAAAAACAAAATACCTCATCGCCAACAGATAATCTAATTTTCCCGCAAAGTCCTCATATGATCCGTAATGTGATAAACTCGCGCATATAATGTATGTTTAAATTGAATAAATAAATATATTGTGATAATTTTTTTTATTATTACTGAATATAATGTTATTGATAAGTTATATTGGTATAAGTCTTTTTCACATGTTAATAGCTTTAGATGGGCGTTGGGCTTGCATTAAATTTATCTTTTTTAAACTTATTGTCATCAAAATTTTAAAAGATGGAAACTGTAAGAAATAAATTATGTGTTAGTGATGTAAAACATCTCATATTTTTTAAAATATATACATAAATATAATTTTAGCAAATAGAATTTTTTTATTTTCTTATTGTTGGAAATTGAAACCACATATCTAAAATCAACAGCTTGTTCCTCAAACAATTATCAAGTGCTAATAAATCTGCTAAAAATTTATAAGTTATCTGTAAAAATAAAAATAAAATTCGTTAATCTCTGGATTATGGAAAGAGATAATTTTATAAATAAAGACAAATACAATTTTTCCTTTTAAAAAAAGAAAAATGAGTAAGTTTTCATTGATTCACTGTCATCGAGGCATTATCTTCTGAGAATCTATACTTTCTAACAGCAATCTTTTCTTTTTTATTTATGGTGACTGAGTTATTAGCATGTTACGATGTCAATAAGAAGTGGAATATGAAACAAATTTATTATTCATTTTAAACTTGACAATTTGCCGATTTGGAAATACAACAATTTGAAAATTCGGCTTTATGGCGGTATAACTTAATTTGACATTACGGCAGCACAATTATTTCGCTACCGTAATATTTAGATCTCATGTATCAATTTATCGGGAACTAACATCAACTTGGAGACATATCATAATTCTTTAGAGAAGCTAAAGAAGTATTTGAACATCCAAGTAATAAATGATTAGGCTGAGTGGATTCCCTAGAAAAAATATATTCAACAAATATACAAACAAGTGACTTTATTTACCGTACGACAACCAAATGTTAGTTAGACGAAATACGGCTCTTCAAAAAAAAGGAATAATATTTAATAGAAACTTTGATACCACCTATTGTAAATTTTTCAAACGTACATTGGTTTGGATTGGAGAGACAAGTTTTTTGTGATACTATTAATAAAATATAATGATTATAGTAGTTTCGTAGGATTAACATTTAATAAAAATTAACTCCGTAAAGTACAGAGCGCCGACGTTTGAGGCAGTACTGATTATTAATTTTTTATTAAATAATTTTTGCATAATTATACATAATTAAAATCCTTCTGCGATATTATAAATTTGTTTATAAATATAAACATTAAAGAACTGATTGTAACACTATCATGTTTGTAAAAACTAAAAATCGAAAATTAGCACCTTCGATAGGATAATGAAATCCTTTCCTTTAAAAATGAAACAATAATAATAATCTATGTTATGGATTTCTAGAGATGGCACGATCATTTTTATAAGTTGCGCAATATTATTTATTTATTTTTTTACGCATCACTTACATAACTGCAAAAGAGGTACTTATTTGCACGATTTCACGGTAAGGTAATTATTGAGCAAGCAATTTTAAATCTTACAAATCTCATAAGTTTTCTTCTGTTGCTTGTTCTTTAAAATATTAGATATAAAACTAAATGAATTTTGGTTCCGGAATTTTTTATTACATTTTTATAAATATATTAATAAATTTTATGAGATCAATACAATTTTTTATTTAAGTTATCTTATTTGATTATTTGATTTTTATTATTTGTAAATGCAATGCATCATCCTTATACCACCAACACTAGAAATAGAAAATAAAATATTTTTTATAAACGTTTTATTTCTAAAAATAAAACATAATGTTTATTATTATTTTCATTTGAAATTAATTTCATTTGATATTTTCATCTGTTCCATAATTTCTTTCCTTCTTCGCCGAATCGAGTTTGAACAAAAGATTTTTTGTATTTGTTTTTAAAAAAAAAAAATAAAATGGTTATTAGCTTACGCCATGTATCCACTCCACAATACAACCCATAACTGGTACGAGCTAAATAAGACGTAAGAAGATATCCTGTTAAAGACTCTTCAGTTCAGAAAGTCGCCGTAACTCCCTTCATCATAACATCTACTTGTTCTTATTAATATCTATAGCCGTAAGACGATACTCCAAGACCAGGTATTCCTAGACATCTTGAAGCTCATCAGTTCAAAAGGTCGCCGGAACTCCCTTCATCACATCTACTTGTTCTATAGACACTCATAAATATTTTTTCATCCCAAAGATCCAGTAACGAGGGAAATCGCTTCGGCTTACCATTTTCAAAATTATTTCCGTGCCATGCATGTTTAGGTATTGGGTTATAAAAAGTGAAGTGATGCGGGATCGTTTACAGGATTTGTGGAAGGTCATAGAGGTAATCCTAATTTTGCGGAAAAATGGATGGTTATGGTAGGGTAGGGTATTGTTGATTTATTAAAGATATGAAAGGAACAAAGAGGACGAGGAAGAAGAACATTTTATTTTAAATTTTTGGTATTTAGATTTATGATTTTTATTTGAGAAAAAAATAAAAGGATTTGAAAGTGCCGATCTAAAAAACTCGGCATTTTTATACTCATGAAACACGTATTTTTAAACGCGTGATATGTTTGGAAATTGTGTTGTGTAAACAAATACAAAAAACATTTGGGAAATTATTAAAAATAAACGCGTGATAAATTTGGAAATTGTGAAGTGGTGCATAAACGCGTGATCAATTTGAGAAATTATTTAAATTAGCCACATTATACATATATAATCACATGACCCGAGCTTTTTTTAAATCTTCTCGCCCCAAAATTTTCCTCCCACGTGACTTGTGATTTTGGATTAACAATCACGCCGCTGAACACGCGATATTATGAAATGATATCATTTATTGGTAGCACATTCTGGCGTTTGAAACTACTATTTCCTATTACTTTCTTTTCTTTGGTTATTAGAGAAAGAAAGAAAAATTGTAAGTACTGTACTATTTAGAAGAAAAGAAATTTATAATATGTTTCTTTAATTAAAAAACTACTTTATAAGTAAATTTAAAAATAGGGAAAAATTGATGTTATTGATTTGTGTAATAGTATTACTATTACTGTGACCTTGTACGTTGTGGTCATATGTTATAATAATTAGGGAACAATATAATTTATTCAAAAACTACTTAAAGCATTTATTTTATTACACGTTTTTATTTATCTGTCTAGAAGTTTATTCTAATTTTATTTTTATTTAATTTTTCTCAATAGGAGTAATAATGACTTCGGAACCTCTTGTAATAAACAATAAAATTAATAATAAGCAACAGTATTGCAAAGGATGCGAAAAAAATTTACTCCTTAATTCATTTACCATGAATGGAATTTTTTTCTTATTTGCAATAACATTCCGCGTTCAATATAATGCAGATGCTGATCAAATATTAGTTGATTTTCCTAATTTTTACGACTTTATTGCTAGTTTGTTTGAAAATATAAACGATAACAAAGAAAACCAAGATTTAAACTTTCTTGTACTGTAAAAATTACTAGTTTAGAAGGTGCTGGTTGTATCATAAAATAATATCAGATGTGGATGAATATACTATACATGGCGTAAGTTGATTCTTTAATTAAATTAAATTTGTAAACTTTTATTGTTTATTTATTTATTATTGTTATATTTTATTAAAGGTTTCACGAAACTCACAATACAAGAAAAATTTATCGGCGGTATTATTGCTCTCAAAGGGATTGTTTAGGTGAAAAAAACTAAAGAATTATTCTGATATTAATAAGAATCGTGATAGACAATCAATGGATCGTTTTTCTTATAAAGGTTGCATTAACATTGAAGGCGTGATCCATGCTACGCCAATCAACTATAGCCAATCATGTGATTTGAATTGGTTAGCCGATCTGACCG
>CAMKVN010000406.1:0-29975 GCA_946474995.1 Funneliformis geosporum | reverse complement strand
TCATATAAAAATATTAAAGAGACGAAACTTTTGACGAAATTACAATTTTTCAAAAAGAGTTTAGTCAGGTATTACTAGTCATTAATAAAAAACTAGTTTTATCATTTCAGTTTAATCAATTTCATTATATTAAAAAAGGTAATTTTGTCAGATATCACTAGTTTCATTAAAATTAATGAAGCTTTTTTTTTAGAAATAGAAGGTATGTATGTTTATAATATTATTTTCATAATTATTTCAGATTTATATTTTAATGCATTATTTTCTTATAATAATAATAGTTAAAGATTTAAATTTCTTATTATAAAATGATTATATAATATATAAAATGATTTACTTTTGCATTATTAACAATATTAGATATTAATAATTATAGAATTTTTACTAATTAATAAATATATTTTTTTGCAGCAAAAAGGTTGAATCTACAAAAAAATTAAATTTATTTTATATTTTAAATATGAAATTTTTTTTAAGTAAAATAAATTTAGATTTAAATATTAATTTAAAAATATTTTATCTCTTTTTACTAAAATATTTAAGGGATCAAAATCAAAAATAAGTTAAAAAATGTCAAAATTAAAAATTAGTTGTAATAATGATTTTGAATTTTAAACTTGATAAAATCATGATAATAACTTTAAATCAATTTTTATTAATCTGATTTAAAAATAAGAATTACAATTATTACATTGTAACTTTTAATGTTGCGTTGCAAATAGCTTTAATTTATATGTTACAACTTATACTGTTATAACTAAAGTTGCATGTATAAACTTATTTTAGATTTGGTTAAATGTCTAAATCTTTAATTTTGCTAAATTTTTACTAAGTATTTAATTTAGTTTTGTCATTTTTATAAGCTTTGATATAGTTTATCTTTTTCTAAATTTCACAGATTTTTTATAAGATTTTAATATAATTTAACTAAGTTTTACCTTTACTATTTAAACATCTATCTAAACTCTGAATTTCATCTAGCAATCTTAGTTGTAACATATGTTGTAACTAATTTTAACTTATATTGTAACAAGTTATAAATTTGAAATTAATTACTGCATTATCTTTAATCTAATTAATTAACAAAATTAATTACAGTTCTTATCAAAAGTATTAACAATCAATTTTTTAATTTAATATATACAATTTATTAATAAATCTAATTAAAAATTTTTTAAAGAATTCTATTAATGCAATTATCTATTATATTATTATTAAAATTACATATAATATTTGAATAGATTAATGTAAATTCTTTAAAAAAGATGAAAACTTGTAAATATTACATTATTTGATAAAATCCTTATAAATCAATAATTGATTTCCATATTTTTCTTATTTTTTTTTAAAATATTACCTTTTCTTTATTTCTTTCTTTAAATATAATAGGAATGACCTATCTTGATAATAATAAGCTTTACTTTTGTTATTATTCTGTACTATACAAATATTTTATATTAAATTAAAATATTTAGTGTTAATTAATCTGAATATACTTAAACTATTTCAATATACTATTTGATATCCTAAGATTTAAGGTATATTTATATAAAATAATTATATAAATTATTCAAAAACAGTATTTTTGAACTTAATAGACTATGTGATTTAATAATGAAGAATATAATAATAGTTATGATAATACATCTTAAAATTGTAATTGTGTAAAAAAAAGTTGTTCAAAATGGATTTTTATGAAAAAGAAGAAGATTATAAAAGATTTCAATTGATATATATTTTTTTTTTATACAACAATATTTCTAATTTTTATCTCAATTTTTCTTTTAAAATAGCCCAAATATTTTTATTCAGATTAAAACTGGGCGATAAGATAAAAGAACTTGATCCTGAAAGTGAATTTTCAAATCTATTTAAACATCATGAAATTTTGTATTTTAGGTGCTGAAAATCTAATGATAACCTAATAATTTATTTAGAGTCGATCATTAAAAATTCAGTAATATAAATAATAATCAAAATTTTTAGTAAACATATGCATGCTGAATCAGTGAAACAACTATCTATTAAGAATTTTTAAACTCAGTTATGTAGTAATGCTTCTGCATAAAATTTTTCTTTTGACCCAAAAGCGAAAGACATTGCTTGTCTTAGACACAGATCATTTGCAATATGATTGATTTTTTTGACTAAACAATGATCCAAATGTTTCGTAAACTAATTCTTACATGGTCCAATAAAGCCAGAACATCTCTTTAAAGTGCATGTAAGGATAATATTTCTGAATTGTTTTCTTCTAATATAACCCTTCAATTTTTCTGCTAATGATCATTCTAACGTGCCGAAATTTCGCAAGGGTTAATTTTTGTAGACGACCAGATTAATGAATTTCTGAAATATTGCCATTTTTTCATAAAATGGCAACATATCTTTCACAAGAACGCAAAGGAACTCCAGTTCAGCTAGAAATTTCCTTTGCATCCCAAAGATATTTTATACTTTGTGATTTGCTTTAATAAATGTTGATGGCAAGTAATTTAAGTTAAAATAAACAAATATTGTTTTATAAAGTTTTATACTTAAAAATTAAAAGTTTAATGCCAATTTTACCGATTTTTGATTTCAAAACTGGAATTGAAAATTGTTTTTAGTAGCTGATTAATCGTTATAAAAAATCAATTCGACTTTCGACTTTTATTTTTGAAATGATTCCAATCCCTACGCCAGTGTTGTACATTTTTTATGTCCAAAGCATTTTAAGAATGTCCCGTGACAACATTGCCCTACGCCCAAATAATCATCATAAAGTCAATAAAAAAAATAATGCTATCATGTCAATAAAACTTTTTTTATTTGAAAAGATGTCTGAAATATATGTATTTAAAAACTTCCCATTTTTGATCATTTTTTTGCGTATATTTCTATTAGAAACAATACGTCAATGAATGTGATGCTAAGCACGTTTATCCGATGCTATGAGAATGATAGTAAACTTACCGTGAATTTATGTATTAGTTCTTGCAATAAATCAATTAATGAGACCTTATATTATATTAAAATAAACAAACTATTTATCTTTATTAAAAATTAGTTTATGGGTGTTATTCTCGTGTTGAAGAATTTTTATTTCGTTAATAAAAAATTAATTCATGGTTATAAAAGTCGGAATATAAGAATGACTGTAAAGTTTGAAAGTAGTTCGTTAAAAAAAAATTGAATTATATATTTTTGATTTTATTTTTTACATGCGACAAAGGTATTGTACCATGAATTTTTTTGTTAAAAAAATAATGTTTTTTAAAATTCTGAAAATTAAAATTCGATGTATTATATTATATTATTATGCTAATTAAATTTGCATATTGACTAACGATATTTTGCTATTACAAAAAGATATGTATCATTATGGTATCAATTTTAGTACCAATTCGTGACCATTGCAAATTATTCGGTAAAATAGTTTTTTGGTCTGCCTTAAATGGGTTATAATATTGAATGCGTTGAAGTAAACGTTCTGCAAGGATATAATAACATCATTATAATTATTATAATTTTTACAAGCCAAAAAGTACTTTTAATAATATTGCTGTTTCTTGCAACCTTGTCACCATTTTCTCCTGGGTTTAGTGAATGGCATTAAAATACTTTCAGACATGGTAGTATGGTCCAATGCCACACTTTTACATGTGACTCCGTCATGCTTTGCCAAAAGAAATGTGTTATATATGTGAATACAAAAAAAAATTGCCTTAAGTCAAATCCAATTATTGATATATTGCTATTATGCTTCTTAATCAAATACATGGATAATGGTTGTTTCATGCATGAAAATGCTGTCATTTAGTATTATTAACGACCCCTCATAACATTTCAAGCAATGTTTCTATTATTATTTTTGCTTAAAAGGCGTTTCGCAAGAGATAATTAATCTTTTTTTTAATAAAAATATATTTGTTGCTTTATACAAGGATTTCATTTCTATAAGCTACATAAACAACTATACTCTTTCTACCACCTGACTCAAACTTCAGTATAACCTGCTCATTTGTGGCGCAGTTCAAAAAAAAACATTTTTTATTAAAATGAATCTAGATAGGATCTGTAAAATTTGGTTGATCCTTATTATTCGAATTTAAAAGTCGGTATCAGATCTTGTATCGTTTTATCCCGTAGTGTGTCCATACTTGGCGCAATATGGTCTATCAAAGTGTATTTTTTTGCTCGAAAACGCAATTTTGAATTAATAATAAAAAACCCCTGATTTACGAAAACGGATTCGTAGATCCATCGATGAAAGAATATTTGCTAATCGATGTAAATCATCGGGGTAGCAATAAGGTTTTTATCCCCATAAAAATCAGATAAAATATTATTTAATAAAACCAAATAAAGCTATTTGACTAACAAGAAATTATTTAAAAATAATATATAATAATACAGTATATACAGTATATTAATTATTCTATGTAAAACTTTGTAATGTTTTTTTCAAAATACAAAAAAAATTATTTTAATTAAAATGTGATATAAATTACTTCTTTTAATTCTAAAAACTAATTCTAAATCAAAATAAAACTTTTTATTATTTTAATTTTTTAACATTAAAAATTAAAGTAATATTTTTTTTTAATAATATATAATTATAAGTGGTCAAAGATTATTTGAACTTAATATATATAAATTAACCATTTATTTATAACAAAATATTAATAAATTATAATTTTTTAAGAATAAATAAATAATGAATTATTACATAATATCTTACTATCTTTTAATATTAGTAATTTGAAAAATACTGTTTAATGAGAAGGATCCATTATATTTTTCTGCAGTTAATAATCTTTTAGATTTAAAATAATTTAAACTAATATAATTTTTGATTAATATCATTATATGTGACTTAATTAGACGAATCTAATAAGCTAAAAAGATCTTAATTTTTTATGATTTTTAATGAATAATTCTATATTAACCATTGAAGGGATAAGAATTTATAAAAATATATATAAATTTAAAATTTTTAATACGTTTTTGACAAAAAGTTTTTAGAAGCAAGTTATTTTAGGATGATTGGTTCTAATTGTTTCACGTTAAAAAAATAAGTGATTTAAGTAATAGCGAACAAATCTTTTTCTAAATTATAGAGCAAATAAATTCGTTAATTTTCTTATTACAGCTGGGGCCTATAATATTTATAATTTGGTCATATTGTATAGAATATCAAGCGTGGGAAATTTGCAAATTATTTATTTAAATGATAAGTTTGCAAAAGTTCGATAATCACAAAAATTTCATCATAATCGTCACAAATAACCCCTCAATTAAAGGTAACACAAATGAAAATTGTCGGATGATATGCACATACATTATAATCAAGTGGGAAGATATTTTCAAAGAATTCTTTTTTTAAACCAGATTTGTTGCTAAATGCTTTTCACTCCACATTTCCCCCGACTAAAACAAGAACGCGTTCCGGATATGCCTAAAAGAGTTTACCCAAATTTTAGGTCATAATTACTGAATCTTCTGATAAATGATCCTTATGACTCTAAACAAATATGGCTTAAAAATGATAAGATATGCCTAATTTAGATTTTCACCAATGCCTCAATGATAATATTTACGCAAAAATTGGCTAAAACCTGTATTACTGTTTTCCCGCAAAATGCAAATTTATCAAAATTCTCTTGCATAATCTTATCTCTGTCGTACAGACGAAACTGATTTCTTTTGTACTAAACTAAATTCATCTTCACTTTCTCCTGTGCAAACGTGATTGAAAATTGTTAAATAAATACGCCAATTTTCTCTTCTTTTTTTTTTTTTTAAAACGAAAAAAAAAACCAAAAAACAAAAATTATTTGAAAAATGTTGGCCGAAAATACATCATCAAACTCAACAACTCCCCGCAGCTCAATATACAGCCTTCGCAGGATATCTCTTCCAAATTCAAGAGTTTGTATTCATCCTTACTTCGCTTCAAGAGAAGAAGCCGGTAAAACTTTAGCCCAACTAATAAAATATTATGCCCATAATCCTAACACTGGTATGTTATGCAAAAAAAATTTTTCTATAAATAAAATATTAAAAGAAAGAAATTAAACAATTTTTCTCTTCAGTTGTCCTCTCTATCAAACCAACTGCCACAGCATTAGCTTATGAGATTGCAAAAGAATTAGATCTACCTTTGGATATATTTCTCATCCGTTCCTTCAAATACAATGGTTTGACCGTTGGTGCCATCACCGATAGAACTGATCAGCCATTGTTAAAAGATCATGTAATCAGGTAAAAAATTAATGTGGTGGTGATTTATTTTTATAACCAGCAAGTATTAAATGTAAAATTAACTGTTATGTTAATAGAGGTTGCGATATTCCTAAAGATATAATTGATGAACTAGTCGCTAAAGAGGTGAATATTCGACGCAATATTCTGCGCCACACCCATTTTGTTTGCTGTTGGGACCCCCCCTATAATTAATAAAAAAAATTTTTCTTTCTCCAAAATATTAAAATTAGCGCAATTTACTTGAGTCTCAAAAAAAAGAATTGTGTCCGCCAAATTTGGCTTTACCTTGTTCTGAAAATTCTACATTAATTTTATGCACCGATGGTATTCAATCTGGACAGGACGCTCGTAATACTATTACCATACTGAAAAATTTCCTGGGTTTTCGCGGTAAAATTGTTTTAGCTGGTGGCGTTATGGGATCGGACGCTCAGGTATTTACATTAAAAATTGCCGCCATTACTTTAGTCAAAGTTACAAATGATTAATTTTTTTTTTAAATAAATAGAAAATGTTTATGAGAGAAGCCTACGATGTTGTTGCTGTTAAGTGTCCACAAATTGTTGGTTCAGTTGGTATATATAATCTAAATATTTTTATTTTTATTTTAAAAGTTGATTTGCGTTGCATTTTGTAACTTATTCTTTTTTTTTTTTCCTTTTAGATTCATGGTATGAAGGCAACGACAAATTAACTGACGCGGAAATAAGACAAATCTTATCACAAGCAAATAATTTGCTAAATTATAAATAATATAAAGTTTAATCTTAACTATTTTTTTTTTATTATTATTTTGTATATAATTTTGGGAAGTATTAAATTTACATATTTTGTTTCCCAATTTTTGTCAAATTACTTTTTTGTTTTATATATATTTTTTTTCATTTTATAATAAATTTTTTTTAAAAAAAAAATTAATTACTGGTTTTATACATATTGTATATAAAACTTCTATTTTATAGAAGAATGTAAATAACAATTCTATGGCGTTTTCGTGTTTCAAAAACTAATATGTAAGCATAGTGAGTACTGTGACTGTTAAAGAACGTAAGCTCTTTTATAAAAGTTTTAAGTGTATTTTTTTGTCTCACCGGAACTCTTAAAAGTCGCATCTTGTGATGCGCAGTGTTAAAGAACTTATTTTTATCATATTACTTTGGCATATAAAACAACCATGCAGCACTTAAAAAAATATGCCTAAAAACATTATTTTAAAGTTATAAATATTGATGGTTTATTTATTTATGTTGAAAAATGGCTAGGATTTTATATTTCGCTCGAAGGGATATCTTCCTCATTATATTGCAACTAAAAAAAATATTTTTCAATCAAACCGTTGTAAGAATTAAGCAATATAAAATACCTTAATAATAGAATAATTACGTCATTATTATTTATATTGTGCACGTGATACACTATACATACACAAATAAATTGATCTGCATGAATTCAATCGAAATTTTTTGTTTTCCTTCCGAGTCCATATTCTACACTTTAATGTAAAATTTATTTGAGAGATTAAGTATGATTTGTATATGTTCTTTTCCAAACCTGAAGTTCCCCCGGCATGTAAAACCTGAGGGGATTCGTCTGCCTCCGGTTTTGAAGGCGAAACGGATGCATATCAACTTTCGAAGGATATGTAATGTTTTGGTTTTTGTATCCAGCGATTCCCCGTCCTATAAAACCTGAGGGATTCGTCTCCCTTTGGTATGGAAGGCGAAACGGCTAATATGCAACATATTATTTATCAGATCTGTGTATGAAAATGTCTTCGACTTTCATTTAGCGACCTTATATTATCTGGAGAAAGTTTCGGGTTGGGTTAGACTTGTAAAAGCACAAACGATATTTAAAAACTCTTACTAATAATACCTTTTATATTATTTCCATTTCTAGGATTGACATCATGGTTTATATCATTACATAACATTAGTAATTATAAATCACGTTCACAATGTTAACATATTTCATTTTATAATATAACTTATGTGCAGGATTACGTCGAAGTTCTAAAGAAATTTTATCAACAGATTTTAAAGTTACTAAATTTTTCAAAAAGACTGAATTTTCATATATTCAAAAAGAACAGGCAGAGGAATTCCTATACAACGCATTAAGAGCCATTGTATTTGAGAACAGTGAACAAGCCATAAATAACAGCTCAAAAATTGCTCGTCAATTTTAACGAGCTTGTCAATTCTGCCACTACACTATACTTTTGGAATGATCTCCGAATTTGAGAAGAGAAACTTAATACTCAACTCATACTGCACAAGTTATATTACAAGAAAAGAAGTAACTAATCTACATCTAAATAAGTTTAGTAAAGTTATTATTAATAATTTATTTTTGCAACCCATCTGGAAACAAAATGCAAGGTCTAATGTGATATGAAAATATCCAAAAATTGGGAAGAAAAAGGAATTTCAACACCACCAACAAAGGTCAGTATATATTTAATTTAGCAAAAAAAAATTCTGTTAAATCTTTTAAATCTCTGATATGTATGCATAAACTAGTCATTAATGTGAAGACTTCTAAATGAAGAGGTAAGATTCATCACCTTACAATGAAGATCATCATCAGATTCTGATATTGTGACATCCATTTTACTTATGAATTAACACAGTATCTCCCCAAAGATTTCCATCTAAACGTGACTGATGACATTTAAAGGAAAGAAACAAAAATTTTTTAGCAATAAAAAATTGTTTCCATAATAAAATGAAATCAGGGAGGCATAATATGGGTGACAAATTATGCATAATGAAAAATCTTAGGGTGATATTAGGTAAGATATATTATTGATTTAAGCCTTATATTTGGTATCAGAAAAGGATAAAAGCAAAAATCAACCAGAAGATATACTAAATGTCAAATTAGCAAATGAAATCTTAAAATCATATTAGATATAAGTCATATCAGGTAAAAAGTTAATGTGTAATTATGTCAATATTTTGAGATGATGTTATCAGCATTCAATATCAGTTTCATAACATTTTTATCTCTTGATTTCAAACAGTTTATAGCAGATCAAATTAAGATTGTGAAAGCTATATCTATCTATTTTACTACTGTCAATTAATTTATTAATAAGTTTATAATGGATTATAAGAAGGAGGTATTAATATTTTTGGATAAGTTTTAAGCTATATGAAATTTAGCATCTTTGACAAGATATTTAAACGAAAATCCAATTGATATGTTTATTGTATCTAATAATCTTAGACTTTTTTTGATCATTTCTATTTCTTATTCAAGAATGATATCCTATTTCAATCAGCATAATAGACATCTTGATTTTATCGCATATTGTGATGATCATTTGCCAATTATTTATTTATTTTATCACATAAAAAATATTGTAAATAATGTTAATTTTTAATTTTTTTAACTTTAATTAGAAATTCTTATATAATATTAAATTTCAGTTATATTATGATTGCTCAAAAGCTAATTTTTCAAATATATTTTTTCCCAAAGTCAAATTTTTCAAACGCTAATTTCCCAAATTGGACCTTTTACCAAAATATCTAATTATCTAAATACTAATTTTTTGAAACCCAATTTTTTGAATTGCATGAAACATATATTTTCCTGAACATCCAATTTTCTGAATTCTGATATTCTGAATGTCACAGTAAACTGAATTCCAATATCCCAAATGTTCATATTTTTAAATTCCTATATTTTAAATGGTTTTGAATATTACTCGAATATGTAATCATCTATATCTAAAATTTTATTGTAATCTATTATCAAAGAGAGCTATCTTATATAATTTGCTCTATTGCTATAAATATCAGAAAAATTGCCTATTTAGGTTATAGAGATTCAGAAAATTGTCCATTTGAGATATTGAAATTCAGAATATTGGGTGTTCAGAATGTCAAAATTTAGGATTTAAAAAATTAGAATTTGGGAAATATTTATTTAGAAAATTGGATTTCAGGATATTGGCATTCAGAAATTCAAATTTTTCGGTAAAATGTCAATTCAGAAAATTAGCGTTCAGAAAATTTGACTTTAAAAAAAAATATATTCAAAAAATTAGCATTCGAAAACTTGTCTAATAAGGTTAAATTTCATATAGCTTTATTTTATTATAATAATATTATAAAATTA
Source organism: Funneliformis geosporum (assembly GCA_946474995.1). NCBI lineage: Eukaryota > Fungi > Glomeromycota > Glomeromycetes > Glomerales > Glomeraceae > Funneliformis > Funneliformis geosporum. The sequence continues at coordinate 19,598 of CAMKVN010000406.1, read as the reverse complement.
AAAAATGAAATATTTTATAAAATAATAATAATATTATTGTGTGATTTTATGATGTCAATATTATATTATAAAGAAAGTTTATTTGTATAATTTTTTTTTAAATTACCATTCTCTTACTAGATATTTTTTATTTAATTTATTTAATTTACATTTTTTTCTTTTCATTTTTACCAATTATTTTTTTTGAAAAAAATGAAACCATCTTTTAAGATTATAAAAAAAATAAATTTTTGTTTTTATTTTTTATAAGCTTAATGATAATGACCTCTATTTTTAAACGAGTTTTACTTATGAAAAACCTACAAAAGAGGATCTTAACAAACTTATTAATAATAGTTATAATAAAAATACTGATTATTTAACATCAATATAGGTTTGTACATTAGAAAAGTTTTGATTAGATGTAAAATATCAAGGTCTAATTAAAGAAATAACTACAAAAAAAGTGTTAAAAAATACAATTTGAAGATTTATTGAACTGAAACTTATAAAAAAAATTAAATGTATTATTAAAATTAAAAAATATAATAAAAAACATTATTTTCAAAATGTTTTATAGTCTAATTCTAAAAAAAACTATAATAATATATTTTTTTAAAAAAATTTTTTGGATATATATCTTTAAAATTTGATTTATTTACATCTTAAACCTAAAAGAGAAAAATAAAGTTATTAAGCATTCATTAAAAATTTTGAAATATTACTTATAAAAATCAATAAAAATCTATAAAAAAGAAAATAAAACATTAATAAACATTTTACTGAAGATTAAAAAACAAAATATTTCAAAAGACTCATTTTCAAAATAGCAATTCTGAGATTTATAAAAAAAGAAATAAATATATTTTACTAAAAACAAAAAATTTTGCTAAATATTATTAGTATAAAATTCTAAAGAATATTATAATATTCTAAAAGTTTTATTTTTAAAGTAGCAAACTCTATAAAAAAAAAAAGAATAAAATATATTGTTAACATGTGATTTTGATGGATCATTATAATTAAACAGGATGTTTGAGTAGTGACTTTTTTAGTTTATATAATAATTTTACTAATTTTACTAAGATTTATTAAGACTGATATAGTTTTTATGAAGATTTATAAAGGTGGTTGATATATTACTAAGACTCACAAAAGCTATATTCTACTAAGATTTATAGTTTGTTATAAGAATTCATATAGTACAGCTCGAGCATCCTAGTCGCATCAAGTCTTAAACCCTATTTTAAAATAGCCATATAATTCAAAAAAGAAAATATTATTTAAAAGTCTTATCATATTTTAATAGATTAAATCAAGGGCTACAAAAGTATGATTTAATTTTTCAAATTGGGCTAATATATAAAAAGTTATATGCATTTTATTTTAGCAAAAAATTATATATATATATATAAAATATTCTCAATTTAGCCACTAAATTTTTGGTTAAAAATTTAATTTTAATGCTTTTTAATGTCAAAATTTTCATTGAAAGATGCGATAAAATTATCAATAGATTAATATAATTATAACGTATATGCAATTACATGCAATTTGCTTTTCATGTTTCATTTGAAAAATAAAGTTTGATGGCCGGCATTTCAAAAAGAAAAAACACATAAAAAACTTGCTGAGAAAAAACGAAATAATAAGCATGTTCAGGTAGCTATTAATGTGGAAGATAATGAGGAAAGTTTGCAGAAAAATCTTCGTAATATGAAGAGTGATGATGAAATTATATGGGGAGATGATGATTTGGATCGTAATCAAGAAGATTTAATTCAAAATTTAATAACTCAAATGCAGAATTATGTCCCACCAGCCCACAAATCAACTTATACAGGAAATTCTGCAAGAACTAAACGTAGACATCATGCTCAAGTGAAAAGGGATGCTGAAAAAAATGGTTAGACAATTGATTATTTTTTTCTCACTAAAAAATTTAATGAAAATAATAAAATAAGTGAAGAATCCAAAGATGATTATGATTTAATTTATAATTCCCAACAAACAATCAACTCTCTTAAAGCACAACTAAAAGAAAAAAATTTAAATGAAGGTTATGAATTAAGATTAACTGCTATATTGCAATATATGCGGCTTCTTGAATTTCAAAATTCTAACTAAAACCAGTCTTAGTGTTGCACAACAACTTAAAAAAGGACTATGGTTTGCCCGATGTCTTCGTTTATGGAGCCGCATGCTGCAAAATGGAGAGACTATTCCATTTTCTAAGGAGAAAAACATTGTAAAGTAAAAGGCTTACTTGATGATGAAGATATTCAAATGCAAGTTGTCTCTTTCTTGCGAGAAAAAAAACTTGAATTTTAAGTTGCTGATTTTGTGGATTATGTTACAAATACCATTTTTCCATTACTTGGAATTGAAATAAAAACAACAATTAGGTAATTAGTTTCTCAATAATTTACTTTTAATTATTAAATAAATATCTATTATTTATAATTATCGTTATTAGCAAAACTACTGCAAGAAATTGGCTTAAGAAAATGGGTTATCATTATAAAAAATACCAAAAGGGAGTTTATGTGGATGGTCATAAGCGTGAAGATGTAGTGGAATATCGGAAAACTTTTTTAAAAGAAATGGAAATGTAAGTATCACCAATCATGCAATGTTAATCAAGCTATAAAATACGCCCATTTATGCTTTTTTTTATAATGCAGTTATCAAAAATTAATGCCAATTTTTGAGGGTGATAAAATGGAAATTCAAATTAATCACGAATTGCAACCAGATGAAAAAATTCACATATTGATTACCCATAATAAAACCACATTTCATTCTAATGATAGGAGAAATTCTGGATGGGTTCCTAATTATGAACAGCCTTTGCGAAAGAAAGAACAAGGACGTGCTATTCATATAAGTGATTTTATTTGTGAAACAATTAGTCGATTACAATTAAATGAGGAACAAAAACTTTCTGAAATCAGAAATAGAATTCCACATAAAACCCGAATTATGATAAATCCTAAAAAGAATTATGATAGTTAGTGGACTGTTGAACAATTAGTTGAACAGGTATTAAATTGATTGCTAATCATTATTAATTTTTTTAATTAATTTTAATAAATATATATTTTTTTATTAAAGATACTTCAATGTGCAATTCTTATATTTGAAGCAACTCATTCAAATGCAATCGGTATTTTTGCATTTGATAATTCCACATCACATAGTACTTTTATACCTGATGCATTAGTTGCATCACGTATGAATGTGAACCCTGGTGGAAAGCAACCCTGAATGAGAAATACAGAATTTAATGGACAAGTTCAAAATATGAGTTTTTCCAATAATTATTTTGATCAAACACTCTGGGAAAAACCAAAGGGTATGAAACAAGTTTTAGAAGAACGTCAGTTAATGAAACCAGGTTTGATAGGATATTGCCGTAATAATGAATCCAAAAATATTCAATGCTGTATGCGGCATATTCTTGAAAATCAACCTGATTTTCTTGCTCAAAATGAAATAATTCAAGAAGTTATTGAAGAGAACGAGGTTATAAAGTGATTTTTTATCCAAAATTTCATCCTAAATTAAATTTCATTGAAATGTATTGGGAAGCATCCAAGAAATATTCTCATAAACATTGTAACTATACTTGGACTGGATTGCAACAGGTTGTGTTAATTGCTTTAAATCAAGTTCCATTATCTCATATTAGGACATTTGCAAGAAAATCATATAGATATATGGATGCATATCGAAAAGGATTAGATGCAAAGCAAGCAGAATATGCAGTTAAACATTATAAGAGACATAGGGTGATACCTAATACATTGTTTTATGATATGTAAATAAAATTTTTAATAAAAAATATTCGTAATATTTGTATATATGGCACAGTAAATTCATGTTTTAATTCTGGTTAGAATTATGTTAATTCTATAATTCGGGCTAAGATCACGTGAATAACCGCTTGAGGAAATTTGGCTGCTATATTTGAGATTTGATGCGACTCAGGTGCTCGAGCTGTACTATTGAAATTTTATATCTTAATAATATTATATAGAAAACTGGGGTGGCTTAATAAGCGCTTGGTCAAATTGTTTTATGAAAGTCATGCAAACACACATTCCAGATATATTGAAGACATAAAAAATAAATTTATTATTTCTAATTATCTACAATTTTCAAAACTTCGTTTCTGAAAAGATCAATGAAAGTATTTAGTTAACGTGTAGGATTTTCCTATATTTTGATCTAAAATATCTTTACGTTTCTATATCTGCCGAAGGTTTTAGCCAAATTTGAAAATTAGATTAAAACTGTATTGGAACGAAATTAAATGTGAAAAAGAGAATATGAATTAATCCTTATTTATTAATTGCTTAATTTTTTACTAATTAAAAAATTCAATTGATTGTTATTTTAGTTATTTTTATTTTTGTTATTTTTTTTTATTTTATGTAAAATTTATACATTATTTCAAATTCCTTAGTAATTCTGTATATAAGTAATTTAACATAAGAAATAAACAGATTATACAAACCAAAAAAAATTTTTCTTGTACTTTGAATGTGCAGATACTAAATTAAGCTTGAGTATTACATTTGTGTTGATTCTAAGTTTTTTTTTATTTTGATCATATCAATCCATAAACAAAATTTATTAGTGAAATAAGCGTGATTAGTCAACTCATTGAATTTTAATTGGCGACAGTTTTGTTAGACACAATTTTACTAATACAAATAATTTTCAATGAATTCTTAACGATAAGATATTTTCAATTGAAAAAACTTTTCTCTCTATTGATGCAAGAGATTTGTTTTTCTCATGTTCACTTCTGAAACATAAAATTTTCTCACAAACATGCTGTAGATTCAAGATTCTTTAAATATCTTATATTTTCAGAATCTAAAATTTTAAAACTTTAATAAAAGATAATAACGACAACTCTCACCAATTTAAAAACGTTCGTCAAAGAAAAAAATTACAAAGAAGAATAAGACATCATAAAAAAAGTATACCTATTCTAGTAGATATCTAATTTACTTTGTAGTAATATGTAATTCCAATGTTTATGAGTGACACGTTTACCTCCTAATATGTATTTTCATGTAATATGAGTGGCATATTATGGTACTGACGTGTATTTTCACTTTGGTTTTGCATATTAACAGTAATTCAGATAGCTGTAGGCATACTTAATTTTTATAACTAACTAGTTTGCTATCAAATCATCTATCCACTCAAACTTTTTAGGTTTCAAAATTGAGTTAATTTTGAATTTGAGAAAATATTAGAGAAAATTGATAATCTTTCAGCTAATTATCCTTCTTATATCCAATTGAAGATTATTTAATTTCTTGTTTAATAATCATCATCAGATAAAAGATATTAATAATCCTTTGTTTTCTCATGTTGTTTAAAATTTTCTCATACTATTTTATTTGAATATAAAAATACCTTTTCAAATTTCTTCTTTTTCTCAAAGAAAATTTTTCCACTACCAAAATTATTGCTATTTCCCTTTTATAAGTTTTTGTTTCTCTTTAATGAAATACATTTTTATCCATTGAAAATTTAAGGAATAATACTTAAAGTTACCGTGACATTTTAAGTTTATTAAAATATAGAGGAGACACCACACATTCGATATTTTCTGAGAACTGAAGAACTAGAAATTGAATGAAGTCAATATAAGCGCTATATTAATATAGATATTTATCTCATTATTTTCTTTTCAGCAAAATAGCTCATATTCATTATGGTTAAAGTAAACAACAAAAAATCTCCCCCACTTGACGTAAAGCTTTAATTTTTCAAAGAGAACATAATAGCCAAAGAGTTTTTGAAAGTGAAACGAATAGACTTAAAAATGGTCCTATACTGGGTGACTAGGTATATAAAACTCATCTCAGTATAGGCTTTGTCTGAGCTTAATGAAATATGCAACCCATCAATTTTCTAAAGAAGTGTGACCTCACTTAGTTTAACTGTAATATACTAACACTTTTGCTTCTTTTCTTACATCATACTGTAGATTCTTGTAATATAAGTCTTTACTTGCTTAAAACTGGTTATCATACCTCTGTTAGCCTGTATCGATATGTAGCCTTTAGAATATCATTGTTATTATCAAGCTAACCTTTTAGTGAACTGGTATACGTTGGTCGTAATAAGATTCTCAACTTTACAATTCTAATGTTCAGCCATCTATTTCTCTATTTAGACTGTAGATTCTTACCGGAAAGAGAGTTTACATCAAAATAATTTATCATTAAGAGTTCAACTTTCTTTTCTTTAAATCAAACTGCTGAGTTTTCTTTTGAACATAATCATTTAAAGCAAGAATTAATTGAACTTTCTTCTCTTTCAAATTATTAAGAAAAAAAAGTACATTGTCTTCAAAGATCATATCGACAGCTTAAAGAAAAATGGTGTATATTTCAAGAAAAAAGATATTATTAAATTTTAAGAGTTAAGCGAATCAGTGAAGCAACTTCAGCATAATTATCAGCATGTTTCTAATTCAGTACATGCAAATAATTTAAAATAAATTTTTTTTCCTTTCTCTTCAATAAAATTTAAAATATGTTTGTTAAAAATTCATTATTTCATATGATATAAATATAAATATAAAATAAAAAATAAAATAAAAAATTTTTACATAATCAAACATTTTATTTTAAGTTAAATTTTATTAAAAATAATATATAATATATCTATCAAAGCAATTCACATTCTAAAATATATTTGTTATTACCTATGTTAAAAAATCCTATGTATCTATCAATTCCAATATCTTTGATAAATTGATTACTACTAAAATGTGTAAAATAAATTTGTCTATAATATGATAATTATTTTTTTTAAAATGATAAATAAATAAACTATTTTGTATTATAAACAGAGTTTTTTCCTTTTTTAGTAATAACAATAAATTACTATTGGAAATCTTAATGAATTTTTCTATAAAAAGTTAATATACAAATGTATTACAAAATAATTGATATTAAAAAATGAGTATTATTTTTAAACAAATCAACAAACAATTTATAACGTATGATTTAATTATTATTTATTTTTTATTTTTAAAGTTTGTACTTGTTTGCTATTATTTTTTTAAAAAAAACACATCCAGGCTGTATGACGAGAACGTCAGTACCAATTTACAGTTCAAAAAAATGTGTCTCTAGCTGATATTTGATACGAACTGAACCTCACTACTCAAATTTAAAGAAAAATATATATAAAATAAAATAATAAAAATAATAAAACTAAAAATAAAAAAATATAATACTAAAACTAAAAATAAAAATTATATATAAATAAAAATAATAAAAATAATAAAGCTAAAAATAAAAAAATAAAATACTAAAATGAAAATGAAAAATAAAATAATAAAAATTTAACTTCTCCTCTATCCCTTGAGATCGATCCCTTCTTCTATTCCTTCCTTGAGATCAATTTTTACTTCTTATCGATCTTGAGAATGCTTGCATTCTCTATCTTTGCTTCTTGATTAATTCTGAGAATGCTTGCGTTCTCTACTTCTGCTTCTTAATTAATACTGAGAATGCCTATATTCTCTAAATTTGAATTGACATCTATCGATTCATTGCCTCAAATATATGTGTCTTATTTCATCTAAAAGTAAAATAAAAATAAATATATATTTATTTATAACAAACAATAAATTTAAATTAGACTATTATTAATATCTTGAGGCAACTAAAATTCATCTCTCATCAAATGGTAAAATGCTACATCAAATCGATTTAGACTTCTTATTGGAAATCCTTCTGGATTTCCAATCCTTATCCTTCTAGAGTTCTCATAATTGTGAACCAGCATAGCCTACTTTACTTGACATTGTCTGCCAGTAACTTGAGTTGGATGATGATTATTTATTTCGATTGCTATCCAATTCTAGATAGCAGCATGCTCAGTATTCAGAGCATTTTCAAATTCTTCATGATATTCATTATGAAGATTTATTAAATATTCTGTTGCATCAAAAGTCTAAACCATTCCAGCCATATTTTGATATTATTAAATTTGTATTTGGAGAAGTTTAACAAAGAGAAAACAGAAAAGATAGTGAAATATTTTTTTGAACAAATTTATTGAACCATATCATGTATATTTATATATTCTCAAATAATACTTTTATTTCTAAGTTCTTTTTTTATGTTTCAAATCTTATTTAAGAAGATTATTAATTTTTTTTTTGATCACATTAATTAAATTATAATACATCAAGACATTTGAAATGATATATTTTCTGATTATTATTTTTTTTCGATCACATTAATTAAAATAATAAGTTAATATACTGTATAAATCAATTAAATGTATTAAGAAAAGACATTTGAAATGATATATATTTTCCATTTATACTTGTTCTTCAGACTATTTAATTTATAACCGATATAGAAATTTATTATTATTAATTAAATAATATATATCGTCATATTAAATACAATTAAAGTCCAATCTATATAAAATTACGCAGGAGTTTGTTCACTTAAATTCTTTTCACTACGCCTGGACTAATTAATTTATTACTGATCTAGAAATTTATTAATATTGATTAAATGATATATTATATCATTATATTGAACACGATTAAAGTCCAATCAATATATAATTATGCATAATGTTCAGGATATATGGGGCCTTTGCAATAGAAAGGGGGGAAACAGCCGAAAAAATCAAAAGTGAGTTAATGCTAAATTTGAACATATTTCAGCATAAAAATCATATTTGGCATATAAAGTAAATTAATTTTTCCTGGCTGTTTCCCCCCTTTCTATTGCAAAGTCCCCATATCAAGACCTATAAAGTGTATTATTCTATAACGCATGTGTATAAATGCAAGAGATTTACTTTTTTAATCTGCGTAATTAAACAACTCGATTTAATACTGATTAAAATTATAAATCATCATATAAACTAATTAAATGCAAGTAATCTTATCTAAATTTGTAAGTGCTTTACCTTTTTTATTCTGCATAATTAAACATTTTAACTTAATTAAGTATTAATTAAATAATTAATGTTATCAATCTATTTTTGTTTTAAATTTGCAAAAAAAAAAAATTTAATTGATTAAACAATATATATCTCACGATTAAAAATATAATTATGCAGGAGTGATTTTATAATATTAAAAATAAAGTATACAAGTTTATGTAATTTTATTTTCGAACAAAAAAAGGTTTATTAAAAAATCACTATGTTATCATATTATCCTTATACGATACATTATAAAGAATTTCATATTTTATCAGACTCTCCTTTCTGCTTGCTTCTCAAGTCATGAAATTTTTATGTTGTTTTTATTTTTAACGACTTTTATATTTTTTTTTTATTGCTATACTCAGTCTTAGTTAATTTATTATCATTATCATAAGTTGTATTTTTAACTAATAACTTTTATAATTTTTTTCTTACTGTAATCGATTTTGATTAATATTTTTGTCAAAGTTGTTTTTTTATTAACAACATAATAATTGTTTTATTTTTACTTATTCAGCTTTACTACAAGCCATAATTTATTTTTTCAGTTAATTTTTTTTTGTCAAGTTATTTTTGCTTATAACTTTCCTTCTTGTTGTTCAGTTTTGGTTAATTTTTTTGTTTAGTTATTTATTTTTTGTTAACAACTTTTATAATTATTCTTCTTGCTGCTCTTGGCCTACAAATTATTTTAAATATTAACTATAAATCACTTAAGTAAAGCATCACAAGCGGTACTTCTTATAATAAATAGAATATAACAAGTTTTTCAGGATAGTTATAAGAACCTCTAAAACATCAAATCAAACTTTTAATGTATGTTTTTTTTTAATAATTATTTCATTTTAAAATCTATTTATGGAAAATACATGGAACTTTGTATCCTATGTATTTTCAGTATAGAAAATAAAATGCTAAGTTTAAATTATTTATAGACAAGCATTATTATTCAAAAATATAATAGAATAAAAACTATTTTAATTTTTATTATATTTTTCGTTAAATAAACTAATAATAACCCTTTTTTTTAAAAATAAATTATATAGCTAACAATTTCTCAAGCATTAAGAGAAACCTTATTTATACAGGGTCAAATAAGATCTTTATTAGAATCGGACTTTGAACTTTATAAGAAGAAATCATCTTACTATTGTGAGAGGGATGAAACTGTACTTATTTCCAACTACCCAAATGAAATCAATAGGGTTATTGATTTGGAAACATTAAATAGTTTGAAGGATTTTAGCTCATGTGTTATAAATTTGAAAGATAAAATCAAAGATAAAAATTTGGAATTTTAAGAGAAGAAAGAAAAAAAATTTCAAGAAGAATTAAATCAATTAACAACACAAGTTGTAAATTATATTAAAGATATGATGTTGTCCATTTTTAAGATTAATATTGATCATCGAAAAATTCATTAGATTTGTATAAACTATATAAGTTAGTTTTACAATAATATTTTCAATATATATATTAAACCTGCAAGGTAGTAGAGGATATTACAAAAAAATTGTCAACATGCGAAAAAATTATTCTTTTTTTTTTAAAGAATAATAAAAGAAAATGTTGGAATTTATTTCCTTCCTTTAAGAAAAAGTTAAAGGAAATTTTGTTGAATGCGGCTGGTAAATTTGGATATTTAGAAAAAAAAATTTAAATGAAAGAGAGGCAAATTGAAAAAAAATTTGATATATATATAATAAGTTATACAAAGAGTTCAATATGTTCAAGCAGAACAATCCAAATTTTAATGAAAATTTGGATATTAAAGAATATCACTCAGTTGTAATAGAAAGAATAGAATCACGCGATAAAAATTTAAATAAAATTGATTCTATTTTTCGAATTATAATATATCAAGTTTAAAATAATTGAAGGTATATACTAAAACTTAATACAGTATTAAAATTTATTTGATAAAAATTAATTCTAATATATTAAATTTATTTTATATAGGAAATTATTATTGCATCAATAATTATAATAATACTTTAATTAGGTTGTTTGAAGTTCCAAAAGAGAGGATAAATTTGGTTAATAATTCAGATAATGCAGTTCAATCTTATTAGACTCATATCCATAATAATCAAATTCAATCTCCTTCAAAATTTAAAGAGTTTAATTATAAACCTTCAGGTATATTATCAAAAAAATATTAATATTATTAATTTTGTGATATATATTTAAGCATTTAATTAATTTACTACTTTATTATTTAATTAGTAACAGCATCATTAGCAGCAACACTAATATTGGCAGCAGTGTCATCATATTTATCATCATCATTAGCAGCAGCGCTAATACTAGTAGCACTATCATCATCATTAGCATCATCATCAGTAGCAGCAGCAGCGCCATCATTATCATTATCATCATCAGTAGTAACGTCATCATCAGAAATCACACAACTATTTACATAACATTTCGTCAATTACAGAAATAATAATAAGTTTGTGTATTAATCCTTAGATTATATCTGTAAAAATAAGAATGGCTATATTGAGGATCATTCAAGGTAAGTAATTAATTTTTATTATTGTTTATAATTATTTTAAATACTTTTGTTTTTAATATATATATTTCAATAATTGATAGTTGTGTCGACAAAATGCTATATGATATCAATGAATTAGCAAATTATATTTTAGATATAATAGCATTTTATTATCTATTCATGTATAATAATTTAAGTAATCTTTGTTTTTTAGATCAGGTAAATTATTTAAAAATATTATTTTTTATAAACTGTATCTTGTTAATGCTTATTTTTTATTATAATGTAGGTAAAAAAAATATTCAAGATATTTGAAATGTGTGCAATAAATTTTAATACCCTTTGTAGGTATCATATAGACCGCTGTAGTTGCCATAACCCTTGTTTTACAAATGTATAGCATTTTTGAGTTCGATAAGCTTCAACATAACTTGTATCTTCTTGATTGTTTCTGCCACTCGTTATCAAGAGGATTTGTTTTACAAATTAATTTTTAATTGCTGAGAATCATTTCCTTCACGTTATGCGATAATTTCTTCTAATAATTTCTTTTCAATGTTATTGTCGTCTAATCTTCAGTCAAATTATTCTTTAAGTTGTTTTATTCCTTCTTTTTATTCTTTCTATGACTAATTCTATCTTTCATATATCTTTATTTCTTCTGAGTATTTCTTCCGAATATTACTTCTGAATGTGTCTTCCAAATGTTTCTTCCGAATGTTACTTCCAAATGTCTTCTGAATATTACTTTTCCTTATTATTCTTTAATATTTTCCTCTAATACTTTTATTAATTTCTCTTCATATTTTTACATTTAAATATTCTTTAACATCTGTTATATTTTTATTGTTCCTTTTTAAGTTTTATTTCTGCATTACTTTATTAACATTTTTCTAAAATTTAAAGTTTATATGGAAGAAGAAGTGGAAGAAATAGAAGGAGTAGAAAAGGAAGAGCTTAAGGAAGAAGAAAAAGAGGAGAAAGGGGAGGGAGGAAGAGAACGATAAACGGTGGTATTGGGAAAGGTGGAAAGAGGAAGAGCAAAAGGATTAGGGGGAAAAATAGAAGAAGGAGAAGGAGGAAAATTGGGAAGGGTGGAAGAAATTGAGGAGGAGTGAGAAGGAGTAGTGGAAATGGGAGGGAGAAATTTAGAAGGTCCCGAAATAGGGGAAGAAATAGGAAAGGGCGTTTGAAGGTCCCGGAATAGGAGAAGAAGAGGGAGAAGGAGTAGGAGTAAACTTAGGAGGGGAAAGTGTTGAAAAAAGCCTAAAGAGGGACTATTTACGAAAGTAGAAGAAGGGAAGGGCCAAGGGAAGAACCTGAAAGCAAAGGGGAAGAAGAAATATGGAAGGAGAAAAATAAGAGGGCGAAGGAGAGGGATAAACTGAAGAATAAACTGAAGAAAGAGGGGAGAAGGAACAGCTGTAGAAGAAGAGGGAATAAAAAAAGGCACATTTGTTGAAGGGATAGAAGAAGGAACTAAAGGGGGGATAGAAGTTGAAACTAAACGTCGCCTTGGCGCGACAATCGCACGATTAACACCTTGAACGCGCACCTGTCGTGTTCGTTGAGTCATCGTTTAAAAGATCCCTTGAAATAATAAAATATTAAGTTGATTTTTGTTTTAACTCCTTTTTAAAATTTTTGTTATAAATAAAATACAAAAACGATATTCATCAAAAAAATAATGAATGATGAAAGGAAGTTTGCGAGATCCTTTATTTATTTTTCCAAGAAACAAAAGTTGGCCAATGAACAATCAGACGATCAAATTACGTCATTCGTAAATAAATGAGTCATATCCTAATTACTCCATTTAACTGGATATAATTTTAAAACGTGATTAAATTAAATAATTTATTTATATAATGTATTTATCATTTTTATGGTTTTAAAAAATTAAAAGGTTGATGTAAAAGAAAATCAGCATGTAAAATCATTAATTAATATGTAAAGAAGACATTTATATAATAATTTAATAAAAGATGATTGAATTCTATTCCCAACTAAATTTTCATTTATAATTATTTTGTTAAAATATTTGCGCTATAGCTTTATTTCTAAATTTGTTCAATTCATTCATTAATCGTTATTTTCGGTATTACGAATATCATCATCATCATCATTCGAATCTATCACTATCATCATCTAAGGGTTTTTCAAAACATTTCACAAATTCTTCATCAGATTTCTTCCCAATCAAATTCATTATTATCGCTTTCAATATTATTATCCTTTTTAAACCAATTTATTTCGTTTCTAATCAATTTATAATTTGCCTTGATCAAATTTCTAAATATGTACTCTTCATGTAACTTTTTCAAACAGCCAATAAAAGAATCTTCTAGATTTCTTCCATTCTAACGATTTTCTTATCGTTTCTTTGGATTTCATTCTTCCTGGTGTATCATGTACATCTGCAAATTGAATCCCCATTCGTGAATATATCGGTAATAATTCTTATTCCTTTGCATCCAACTGTATTTTAATTTCTCGTTTTTGCGATTCAGATATTGACGGATCATTTAACGATTTCTTAAGATTACGGTACATTTTCTATTGTTGCGAGCAATTGTGGCTTTCTGAATTTGATTTCTACAATTCCTTCTGGTTCAAGTACTCCAGCTCTTGATTTTTCATCGGCGTACATTTCCATCATATCATCGTTAATAGTAGGATCCATTACAACCCAATCACCACCATGAAGTTCTCCATTGGAACAATATAAACAAATACAGACTGCTTGTAGTTGGTAAGTGTATCCACGATATAAGATACATATTTTAGAATCTCTTGAAACATGTCCCTTTGACACCTGAAAATACACGCCAATTAGCTAAAATCATTAAGGGTAAATTGCCCGCAATTAACCAACTTGGATGTTAAGACCCTTTGGGAGGCATATAATTAACATCCCTGTCCCAAGTATCTGAATTCATAAATATTGGTAACGAAGAATTTCGAACTGCTGGACATAATAAAGCCATTGCATAATCTTTGTAATACCCTCCAAATCATTTTGTGCAGACAGATATGAAACTCCATTCTTAAACATAATTTACGTGCCTCCAAGTTTCCTGTATAAACTTCTCTTCCCAACACTTTATTCAATGCTGGTGCTCCGTTAATATTATGGGTTGACCCTCATTTTGAATAGTACGCTGTCCCAATCTTACTTAGTAAGCTATCATGCCTTAATAAAAATAAGAAGTTTAAAGAAAAAAATTTTTTTTTTTAAAAATTGACTTGCAATAAATACATACCAACTGAACGACAAGTAACTAACGTTATTGTGAAAATGTCTTCATATGCTCGCGATGCTATCCGAGCGATTAATCCTGAACCCTTTAAACATTAAACACCAAGCCCATCTTTTGATCCAATAATATTGGTGATTTTATGTCGTGTTTCTCCTTCCTCTCCGCGATAACGGATTTCCTTCCATTTTGATGTAATTGTTTATATGTCTCCAAATCAAGATAAAGATATTCGATATATTTGCTTGGATTTCCTTTATCAATCAATGCAACGTTAAAATGATTTATAACTTCTTCCGCCAACTAGGTATTCCAATGATCTTGCCAATTCGGTTGCTTTGTAGAAAAATTGATCTTCTAAAGGACCAAAAGAACCAATGTGATATGTGATATCATTTGCAATCACGATAATCTTTTTACTTTGGAATATTCGGGGGTAAAAAGAGTAAAGATATTTGCAACCATACCAAATGAATTCGTTCCAAAGCTCCAATACTTGTAAATTATTATTACAAGTTCTTTGGCTTCCAAAACATTACTAGAATATTTAAGGTTTGAACTTGATGAGATGCACGATTCCATAGTATTCTAATAGCTTGGCGAAATAATTCGGGAAAATCTAGGTGGTACCCATCAAATGAGTCTTATAACGCCTTGGTTGAAGCCATTCTTTTGTTGGTTAAGGTGTGTGGGTTGGTTGCAAATGCATTGAACCCTGTCGACCAATTGATTTAAGAATCCAGCTTTCAAGTTCTGTACCTCCTGATAAGTTTCTACTTTAACAACATACCCGGAGACATTATTAATGATGACACGTAAAGGATAACTTGTTCCTAATGTAGGGTCTTCAGCTTTGAAACGAACTTCGGCTCCGGTCAGACGCAATCTCCATAATCTTTTGCCGTGCCTATCTATAAATCCTTTAACAGCTTCCTCAACTTGTTTTGGTTCTAACACAGATGTTGTAATAAATTTATAAATTAATGATTGCAGTCAGAATTTTATGTTTTGAACTAACGATCTCAAGAGAATCCAAAATCTCATTCAATAATCTGTCGGACTCCGAGATTAGATAATCCGCCGTACGCACGCTATTTCGCAACCGACCAGGACGACTAAGGATCGAATGAAGAACTACAATCCGAAGCATTTTCTTTATCAACGGCATAATAAACGTGAATCTGTCGATTGTCAGTGAAGCAAGGAGTAAATTCGAAATTGGATAACCTCGTAAGCTCAAGCTGATAGGCCATGGCTGGTTCGATATGACGAATTGTTTGATCCTCAGTATATCTGTTGTTTCACGGAACATGAAATACCCCAGATGTTAACCTTTACGAAATAGGACAATAGTAATTCTTCGTATTCCATGTTCCCGTAATTCATAAGAATGTTGGGTTTGAGTTGTTTTTCAAAGCTTCATCCTCTATAACATCATCTTCCAGCCTTAAAGCGAAGTTCAAAACATTATTTATATTGCTTCTATCTGATGGATCCTGAGATTTCCATCCTTGGGCAGTTTGTATTTTTGGAAAAAGTTTTAAATTCGTGGTATATTTCTTTCTATTTCTTCATTGAAACCATGACGCCCGATACGAAGTGGCTCATTCTCGGTTTTCGGAATCAAATAACTTAATCAAATATTGAAGCTGAACGTCTCATACTAAAAAACGAGGGGCTTCGACCGAACCAGTTGGACTATCAGTCCTAGCACTATGAAGTGAGAAGTTCAAAGAGACCATAAATGGGGCTTGGTATTAAATGTTTATAAGTTGATAGGCACGATAAGCGCGTCGGGCGTAAACTTCTAATGCGGCAAGCCCAACCCAATTATCTTGTTGATAAAAGATATTTGGAAGAACATCGAAAACATCAAATCCAGTATCAATTAATTCTTTGAGAGAATCATATCTTGTGGTTCGGTAATTATAATCATCATCTCCATAATGACTCTCTATATCTGCAGCCTTCAATACTTTCTTCATAAGAAGGTAAATGACGTCTTCAATGCAACTTTGGTTGCGAAACGTCCTCCAAGTTCCGCCAATTTATCCAAAATCGATGAATAGGTTTATCAAGGGCTTGTCCAACATTTGCGGGCCTAATCTGATCTAAAAGATGTAATATCAGATTATTCTTTGACTCAACTTTGGAATGTGGCAAAACAATAGAGACGATTATTCTTGTATTCGTCCCGTAAAGCATAGACAGCTTCTTCTACACGCTTGTTAGAATTCGAGAATAAAACATCATCATGATACTTTCTTAACAAATAAGGAATAGATAATCTTTTAAGAGTCACCTTTTTTTACATGATCGCCAGACTCCACCAAAAATCTCACAAGCTTTCCAGGAGAGAGTGAACGAAGTTGTGTTGGATCATTTTCTTGTTCAAATAAAAAAGTTTAACTATTAATCATCAATTTTATTCCTTGAACTTCACGAAAATAACAAGTATGGCTTTTTACGACTAACAAAACTAATAACACACCATCGGTAAGAGCACGAACAGAAACTTGAACTCTTGATCCATTCAAGTAAAGCGTGAAAGAATCTAGAGTTGATCTAGTAGCGGTAAATTTATAATGGACGCCTTCATAAATGAAATCGATGATGAAGACATATTTCTGCTAGGGATTTGTCCTTTCTCCAAGAAACGTTTATATTCCATTTTAGATTCCATGGCTGATGTATCACTGCACCGTATATCACAGCCAACATTTTATCAGGCTTTTCGGCCGTTAGATTTTCATCAGATATTAACGTGTCCAATCATCGCGTTGTCAAACTATTTTCTTCGAAGCTTGGGTTTCAGGCAATTTGACTAAATATTCCACTGTGTTTCTAAAGTTCCTACGAGTCGACAATTCCGTAAGCGCGACTATCATATTCTTTCGAGATTTTTTGACGATTCTCACCATAAGCGAAAATATGACCAAATTGAAATCAGCAAACTCATGAAGGCCACCGGCATAATTAACCGAGAATCGGCCCCGAACATTCGTGCTGCGAAAACTAAGTTCATGCACTATATCACTACTTGGTTTAAATTCTGTCGTCAGGATTTTACGCCGTTATACGAAATTTAAAAGCTGCCCAAAAACTCCAACATATCACACAAAAATGCAGTAAACCCCAAACGATTGGTCCATTTACTTAGGGAAAATGACATCCACTCTAATATCACGAATTTGATGAAATGGAATTCCTGTAGCGATTTGTAGTTGAGCAGGTATATTTCCACCTGAAACCATTTCTGTCGTAGGATGCTCAACCTGTAATCTTGGATTTAATTCAAGAAAGCAAAAAAAATCTATCTCGTGACTGTAAAGATATTCAACGGTTCCCGCACTAACACGACCAACTAATTTAGTTAATCTGACAGCAACTCTTTCCATCAATTCAAAGGTCTCTTGTTTTTTAATCGTAACGTGAGCCTCTTCAATGATCTTTTGATGACGTCTTTGAACCGAACAATCTCTTCCAAATAATGAGATCACATTTCCGTATTGATCCGCTAAAGCTTGAACTTCGAGATGACGAGCATCTCGAGCAAGTCGCATGATGAAAATCGGTGAACCAGGAACTCTTGAGCAAATGCTTGCTTAAAATTATCTGGATTTTCCACTTTTCTAATTCCTTTTCCTCCTCCACCCTCTGAAGCTTTGATCATAATAGGAAATCCAATGATATTTGCTTTTATTTTTCCCATCATCAACGTCCTTGACGCACGTCGTAAACGTTCGGAAACAATAACATGACCTAGTTCATCAAATTCAGTTTGGATGACATTCCAAACCATCTTGCAGATTGAGCAACGATCGTAGATGATATTTTATCAACATCACTGAACCGGGAGGACCAATGAAAACTATCTTATGTTTTCTCTGCGCTAATGATTCGGGTAATATAGGGTTCTCGGATGCATGTCCCCTATATATGAGAAAGATCAAATCATATTTCATTAATTTAAAAGAAATTAATATATATGCACGGTATTATTAATAATTAATTTTTTTTTTTAGAGAATGCTTTCCAGCCAGCCCCAAACAGCATGTACACAAGTACGTTCGGCGATATCAACAATTAATGCATAATTATTATTAGAACCACCATGTACTTCGATAATAATCTTTAAATCTTCGGGAATAGCCATCAAGTAAACTGTATGGACCTTTCATTACCAAATGTTTCATAAGCCATTTTCTAATAGATCTAATTTCTTTAACAGCCGCTATACCATTATTCTATTAAAAGTTTTGTGATTACATTGTGACCATTCATTATGTTTTTCTACAAATTCTCTTACGAGACCTCTTGGAGCATTTGTTAAATCATTCCTGAAAATATCATGGAAACAAAAAAATAAAAATAAAAATAAAAAAAATGGTAGATGAGTGACATAATGTTAATCAATTTACCACTGTTTATTCATTTCATTCATAAACAGAAAAATGAACTGCCTAATAATTAAAACCTACTACTTTTATCTGAAATTTTTTTTTTCCCGAAAATATTCCTAATATAAATCTGGTCGAAACTAGGGATCGACGATTTTTCCAAAAAAATTCTTGCGACTTTTATTTCTTTTTATCCCATGTCAGTTTTAATTTTTTTTTTTTGGTTTCATTTTTGGTTTAGGACTGTGTTTCGGATCGCCGCGATTAAATATATTCTTTTTTTATTTTTGAATGGCTCTTTTCCTTTCTTTATGTTTCTCTTTCTTACTTGTCTTAGGTAATTCGGTTTTTTTTTAAAATTTTTTTTTTTTTTTAAACAATCAATAAATTATTATCAATTTACATGATTGATTATTAATTATTCTAATTTTTATATTTTTAGTTTCTTTTCGATTCGTGACGGAGGGTTTT
>CAMKVN010000405.1:0-29992 GCA_946474995.1 Funneliformis geosporum | reverse complement strand
AACAATCGGTAAATTTATTAATATAGAAACCAATCAGTAAATTATAATTGAATAATAATCATCAATCGGGTATTAAACTGATTGATAACTAATTATTAATTAAACCCAATTTGTTACTATTTAACATATAGTTATAAATTTTTAAAAATAAGTATAAAATCGGGCTGGAACCCGATTTATGTAATTCTACCTAATAATTATGATTATGGTATTAACTGATTTATACATGATTGTAGTATTTACTGATTTCTATCTATTGATTGCTAATCAAAAAATAGTGACCAATCGAAAAGGTATTCGATTTATCAGCGTTCGACCTGTGTGAATCATCCCAAAATATTAGACATCCAGCAATAATATAGCCTTTCAGCATGTTAGTCACTAGGAGAAGTGGTTCAGGTAAGACTAATTTACTTGCGAATCTTGTTCTTGGTGATAAGAAAGAATATGTGCAAAAGGAAAAGAAATGCAGATCTAGATATATCTGCTGTGATGACCTGATTATATGTGGTTATCATTCTGATGAACCAAAATGGGCATATGTGAGATACATATATAAAATGATTTTAAGAGACCCGAGAGCGCCTTTCTATAAAGATATTAGTTTTAGATACATTCCACCTGAAAAGATTTTTAATACAAGAGCATTCTCACCTGAAAGAAGCACAGTAATTATTTTTGAGGATATGTGCTTAGCCTCGAACATATGCAAAATCAAATTGGCCAATTTTTTGGGAATGAACGTCATTGAAATATTTCAAGTATATATGTAACCCAAAAATACCATAAAGTCCTTACATTCATTCGTGAGAATATCTTCCACCTAGTAATATATAATGGTGGTGATAGCCAACAAGATGTGTCTAAGATAGCTAGCCGTTATACTGATGATGTGAAAAATGCATTGATGATCATTAATAGCTACTTTCGAAGAGGTGAATTTATTGTATTTGATCTTACTAGATCAGAAGATGATTCCCTTGCAATCCGCCTAAGGTTTGACACTCCACTAAATCTGCAAAAGGAAATAAAGGTTAGGCAGAAGCACAAGAAAAAAAGTGCCTCAGCTAAAGAGTAGATTCTAACTTCATAGATACTAACTTTTTTTTCGTAATTATAAAAAAATTGGAATGGGAAAACTGGTTATTTATATCGATCCTCAAAAAACTCGAGACTTAGATCAGAATTTTACTTTACAGAAACTTTATTACAGACCTGAGGGATATTATCAGACTGCTGAAAAAATGCAAACAGCCTGTAAGAAAGCCGGATATAGGTTTACTTTGGCCATTATAAAAAATTGGCTTAACAAACAGGCTTTACATCAGATTCACAAGCCTCAGCCAAAATTTATTTCACAAGCATCTTTTAGTAATATTACCATATCTATAGAAGTTATTCAAACTGATTTATGCTATTTGCCTTATGATCGAATTGGAAATAAAACTTATAAATTTGCACTTAATTGTGTAGATATTGCTACTCGCACTAAATGGACCTATCTTTTAACTAGACGTGATTCTGCTAGTGTGGCTAAAGGATTTGTGAAACTTTTTAACTCCCAAATATGTCCAATTATTTGGTCTAAAGTTAAAGTTTTAATGGTAGATAGGGGTGTAGAATTCCAAGGTAATATCATCATACTAATGAACGAACATGGTATTCAAATTCAACTAGCTAATTCTAAAGAATCTATAGGTATTATTGAGAGATTTAATCGTACACTTCAAGAATGAGCATTCTTTATTCAAGATAGTGTTGAAATGAGATTACCTCCTACTGAGCGCTGTTGAGCTTGGGTAAAAAACCTTCCAATTTTTCTTGTAAAGCTTGACAATTCTGTAACTTGACTTCTGGGTATTTCTTCTGCTGAAGCTCAAAAAAAAGAACATGTCTTTGCTAAAGCTTCCAAGTTACGAAAAGGACCTATTGGATTTGATGAGCCTAGATTATCCCATGATGTCTTAGTAAGATATTTGCTTAATCCTGGTGAATTAGAAGGTGGAAGAAGATGTATAACTGATTGTAATTGGTCTCTCTAAACTTATAATATTCATGAATTTTTAGTGTAAAAAAATCAGCCGGTCTTATACTGGCTAATAGATAATGAGGGCAATGGCCTGAAAAGATCCTTTGTAAGAGAGAAGCTTCAAATTATAAAGGATGTGTAATTACCTCCTCAATGGATACTTAATAATTAGATTTCTAGTTTATGAAGTTTAAGCATTTCGTTTACTTCTTCTATAGATCTTTTTTGTACAATCTCTTCTTAGCTCGCAAATAAGAGATATAATTTGTATAACTTTTCAAGATTCTGATACACTTTTTTATTATACCAGTCTTTGGAATCTGTCATTCTTTCATTATAGGCTTTCTCATTTGGAGCTTGTTGCTTTGCTACATATCTGCAATGATCATCTGGGTCTCTTTTACGTCAAATTGTTTTTAAATAACCCACATATGTTAATTCCATTTTATCATATTTTTTCGTGTCTTGGCTATATGCTACTTTGATTACCTCAACTAATGCTGATTCGATATCTTTATAGTTAATCATCTTATGCAAGTATTGAATATAGTGTTTGTATTAATATAGCAAAAACTTTTGTTTAAAATAAAATATTTATTTCTTACAACCATGATAGGCGAATATTACTGCAACTATTTACTCAGAACAGGAGGTGTTTGTGGGCGTATCTGCTGTCAGCCTGAAGGGTGTTATGAACATTAGAAAGCTAAAAAGTGCATTCCTTGCAAGGTTTGTAGTAGGCTGACGAGTTCTGAACCTGGCCTTTGTAGAAAACATGTTAACAGTTATTATGTAACCCAGTATATTAATAGACTTCAAGATAGGGCTATAGGGGCTATGATACAAGAATTCAGAAACTAGATTGCTCAGGAAAATTTAAACCATTCTCCTCCTTCGGTCAAAACCTTCAGAAGATAGTCTATCTTATTTGCCTAACCTAATAGATTATTTTTTTTTGAACTATAGTGAGAAAAAAGGGAGATAGCCTAATATAATTATCCTGCATATGCTGTCTTTTTTTTTACATCATCCTCTAAGAAAAAATTTTGCTAACAGGCCATTTTTTGAAAAGAGATAAAGAAAAAAATATTTTAACAAAAAACAATACTATTTAGACTATTTCAAAAAATTTTATGTAGATAGGGGTGTGAAAAACAAAGAGAGGAATATTTTTGAAAGGTGAGGTTTTTTGGTTGGGCTGTGAGAGAAATTTTTACACCCCCATTTTTTTTTATACCCAAGGGTACACTTCTAGGTGTAAATTTTTATTATGTCAGAATTATAATCGGAAAGGCATGCAAAAGTAAGAAAACAAATTTATGATTTTGATAAATAAGAGGAGGCTGGAGTACAATATTTGTCAACTATTATTCTTGAAGTTCTTAGGCGAAAATAACTTGATTTGCACACACTTTCTACTAGGTATACATTTTTATTATATCAGGATTATAATCAGGAAAGCGCATAAAGACAAGAAAACAAATTAGTAATTTTAATAAGTAAGAGAGATTGGAGCGCATTCTAAGAATACAAATTTTATTGATATACTAGAACTATATTTTGAGAGCTCTAGAATGGTGAAATCAATAAGTATTTATTTTAGTAGTAGGGAGAGCCTGGAATACAAATTTTAATAACTATCTTTCTTAAGCTCCAGAGATAAAATCACAGAAGTCTGCCCACCCTCCCTGCTGCTATATAAAATTTCATAAATAAGTTATATAATATTTTATATAAGATCTTACAAAAAAAAAAAAAATAATAAAACATTATTATTTAATTTTATTTTCTATAATTCCAATTTATTTTTATATTTTTTGCATTCATTCTTTATTTCAAATTTCTGTTTTAAATTTCTAATTCTAATTTTTTTAATTACATTTTTTAATAAACTATGTATTTTCTAATTCAATTTTGTTTATTTTTATTTACTTTGTAAATCTAATTTTTTATCAAAAAATTTCTTCTTTAATTTATACTTTTATTTCATTAACTAAAATTTCATTTTCTTATTAATAACTAATAAATAAAGAGTTAGCATTATATTTATTATTATGAAAATTTATCAAAACTTTCATATAATTTCTATATAGATAGACTAGTTTCTATTTTATTACATTTTTTTTTTCATTAAAAGATTTTTCACAAAGCTTGTGTTTATCTTATTCTTATCTTAATCAATATCTCAATTTGATAAAACCTTTAATTTTATTAAATCTTCTTAAACTTTATTTTTAACTATTTTTTTGTATATAAAATCTAATATGATTTTTATTTCAATATTATTTCAGGTATTTTAATTTTAAGATAATTTTTTGTGATTTATCTTCTATTATTTGATAGATTTTTTTTTTTTTAGATATTATTGCTATTATTACTGCTAATTTATTTATGATTTTTATATTAAATTATAATCTTAATTAAATTATATTAATAATTAATAATTAGTAAATAATAATATTTATTATATTAAAAAAGAAATATATAAATAAATTTAAAATATCTTATTATTTACTTTATTTTTAATAAATTGTTAATTTTTTTAATATAACTCAACAATATTTATTATGATTATTATTATTATTATATATATTGTTATTATATTGATAAAATTAATTACTATTTATTTTTGTTGATACTGAAGATAAAAGAATTGAATTTATAGTTGAACGCTTGAATTTTAAATAGGTGAAAAAAACTTTAATTAAATTGATATGGATTTTGAGAATTACATATTTAATTGTAATAAAGAAGCTTCATTAGGTTTAAAAGATAATAAAGAATTATATTCTTTATTATTATTTGATTTAAAATTTGAATTTTTTGTTATTTTCGTGATCCATTTATATATATACATTAAGAATAAATAGAAAATTTTCTTTTGCAAAATTCTTTAAAATTGAAATGATACATTTGATTAACTACTTATTATTACATTTGATTAGCAAAATAGAGATAAATCCAAAAAATTGCAATTTTGTTTATTTCTGATCATGATATTTTCTAATAACCAATAAATATTTTGACCAATAGAATACAATCAGATATGAATTAGGAATGAATAGGTTATAATGATCACATAAACTTATGTGTATGTGATTATATCTATTTTTGCAAATAATCTAATTATCCTTCACTCCATATAGAATATCAAGAATATATTTTATATTTTAAAATTAATATTAAAATAAGTTAATCAATTAATTATAAATTATCAAAAATAATATAAATATTAATTATAAAATTGCATTTATTACTATTATGATTGTAAATTGAAATCTTTAAATTTGCAATATATATGATATTGCAAATTGCAAACTTTCTCAATTAATAATTATGTATACCATTTTAATTGACTTAAAAGATTTAATACATAATATAATAATATAACTTTTAGTATATAAAAACATACACGGGTCATGTGACATACAATATATATATTATTTTTTTTTTTAAAAACCAATCTTTTATTATATAAAAATACAAAACTAACTTTTTAGTAATTCGTTTTGTATGATATTATTACGGATTTACTGTACATCATAAAATATTACAACGAATTTTTGAATTAAGTTGATTAAGAAGATAATTTATTTCGTTATTTGATTTTTTTTTTTAAAAAAAAAAAAAAAAAAAATCTTAAAGAATATTTTCAATAAATAATAATAAGTAAAAGAATAAATAAATAAATGAATAATTTACAAATAATGATAAAGAAAAAGAACAAATAATGTCCGTATAAGGTTCATATTACGGCGAATGAAAATTTTCTGTCGAATATTTCTTCAAAAATTTTCGTCGTATATATTCTTTTCACTTTTTCAATTCTCTTTTATCTTCTAATTTTCATCGGAATCTTCTTTAAAAGCGTTCAGAAGAAAAAAATTCAGAATCAGTAGATTCGGTAGGCCAAAGTCTAACATCAGGAGTTAAAGGATAATATGCAGAAAGAGTTTTCGATAAAAATTCTACCATAGTGGAATTTAAAGTAGATTTTTTCAAAGAAAAACTAATAATCTCTAAAATTTGATTCTTTGAAAGAACGTGATTTGTATCTAAATAAGCAAGTATATTTTCTTGTAATTCAAAAGGTAATTTAGAAAATGATTTCTTTTCTGGTGGTTGTATGGATAATCTTTTTGGAGTCGAGATCGGAGAAGTGATTGGAGAGATCATTGGAGAGATCAAAGGGGAGATCAAAGGGGAGATAAAAGGGGAAATCAAAGGAGAAGTTGAACAAGACATACAAGTTGGTAATTGTTGTTGTAAAGTGGGATTTAATAATATTCTTGAGGCTTTAAGAATATTAGCAGCAGTTTTATATTTTTCTTTTTGTAAGAAATGGTTACGAGTGAGAGATTTTTGTATCGAATTACCAATTGACTCCCAATCAGCAAAATTATAATCCAATTGTACACCTTTTAATGAAGTATTTTTCTCTAAAGCGTCGGCCAACATCAAATGACCATCAGCTCCCATATTGGAATTCTTATTAAGAGAGAGATTTTGCAAACCAATATTCAATTTTAATGATTCGGCTATAGCTTTTATACCATCTAACCCAATGCTACAATTTGAAAGTATGAGAGATTCTAACGTAGTATTCTTGTGAAAACCTTTAAATAATTGTTCACAACCTTCATCACCGATTGGATTATAAGTAAGGTTAATCGCTCTTGGGACTTTATTATTACTTTCTAATAATTCACCAAGTGATTTCATTCCTTCAACATTATAATTCCTACCGATATTATTAAATTCGATGTCAAGATAAGTTAAGACCGAATTTTTAGGTAATGATTCACAAATATATTTAAGCCCTTGATCACCGATATTATTTCTTGGCATATAAAGGTGAGTTAAACTTTGATTAACCTCAAGTGATAACGCCAAGGATTTCGCCCCTTCCTCGGATATATTATTTATATCCAAACTTAAACTGACCAGAGATCGATTTGATTCAAGTGATTTTGCAATGGCCTTTACCCCTTCTAAACTCAAATTATTACTTCCTAGATGAATATGTTTGATGGTATCATTCTCTTCCAACATATTTGATATGTATTTACCACCTTCTTCATTTAATAGATTTGATTCTAAACTTAATCTTTCAACCGATTCATTCATAATTAAAGCCTTGGACAAATATCTCGCACCATCTGATTTGATACGATTATGAGTCAAATAAATTTCCTTAATCGTATTATTCTTTTTTAATAATTTTCCCAACCATTTTGCTTCATTATCGGCTAAATTATTAAAAGATAAGTCTAATACTTTAACCGTCGAATTTTTTTGTAAAGCTTCAAAAATAACTTTGATCGAAGATCCACTTAAATGATTTTTTGATAATTTTAATTTACGAATATTCGTAACGTGATTAGCTTTTAACAATTTAGCTAATAATTTACATTCGTTATGTGATAAATTTAATTCTTGATATGATAATGTTTCGTATACGGGAGTTGATAGACCACCATAGCTTTTTAATAATTCATCAACGTCCTTTTCGGTTATTTTATGTAATGTTCCTTTCTGAATATGATTTTGTATTTGAGATAATTTAAAGTAAGATGTCACCAATTGATGTCCTTCGTTTGTTAAAAATCTATCCAATTGTATCGTAGGTAAACCAAAAGATTTATTATTGGAAGTTTTTTTTTGCTTTTTACTCCTAAAAGAAAATGTCTCTTGTAATGAGAGACTTCTTGGTAAACCCAACGATGATGGCATTTTCTTAAACATTTTGAATGAATTTTCTTCGTAAGTTAAACGCGTTTGATTTTGGTTTTCTTTTTTTGCGTAAAGTAAAAAAAGGTGTGATAATAGGATAACGTGGTGCTCGTTTTTAATGATAAAAAAAATTGATAGCGTAAGTGATAAGGAGAACAAATAAAAGAGATGTAACTTTGGCTGAGATTGCTTAAAAAAAAAATTTTTTTTTTTTGAGGGGTCAATTCAAATTTTTTTTTTTTTGAAGGAAAATGCGATTAATTTATAAAAAACCAGAAAAAATACGAGGAAACAAAAAACAAGTACGACAACAATTTATTTATGACCATATGTGATACAAAGAAAGTGGCTGATCATAAGTGATACGAATTGGGATTTGTGGTGGCAACAAAGAAGATTCTGTACAAACATATGTTAATATATATAAAATAGTCTTAGCATTTTTAAAAATCATATCATGATGTTTTTCAATCGGTTATGTTAATTTTTATGAAATTCAAAAACAAAAAAAGGGAGAAAATTCTTTTTAGAATATTTTTGAAATAAAAATAAAAAAATTTTGTATTCGATCCGATCTATTACTAAAAAGAGCCTTTGATGCACCCAACTCATCAATAAATGACATCATTTATTGAGTACGAATACGGAGTTACGGGATATACCGTTTTTAAATTTAAATTTTTTAATATTTTCCTTTTAGGGGAATATTTCAATCATCACACAATCATTTGATTTTATTTAAACATTTTTGGTATAGTAAATCATTGTTTCCCTTTCCACTAATATTTTTTTTGATTACACTCAATATTTTATAAAAGGTAACACATTTCCATTTGTTTCGTGCATGTGTTACTTACCGGTTTCTTAACCACATATTTTTGAAATTCGCGTTAGGTTTATCATTAATATCTAATTTTCGAAAAAAAATTTAGAATTTCTTAAAAGGAAAAATGAACTTAATTTTTTTGGTAGTTATCGGACTGTGTGCTTATGGGTACTTGATTAAAAAAAGAAACTTCTGAGTTTTGAATGAGAAAGAAAATCAAAAGATTTTTGAACATAAACACCTTTTTTTTTATAAACACATGCATAACTTTCAAAAAACTTGAAATTGATGTACAATGTTAATTAGAGTCAAGAATAAAAATTGATAAATTGATGATCAGTTGCGCCACTCTCGAAACAATCTAAAATATTAACAATAATGTTAAATTATTTGCTGTAAATCAATTTAATAAGGATAAATTAAAAAAAAAAAGGTTTTTTTTATTTATTGAAAAATTCAGACTATCGGAGTTATTTACTCAAATAGTTTATTTTTTCGAGTGGTAAATTTTGGCCAATGAATTATAATTCCTGAAAGATTTGTTATTTTAAAAGAAAAGATTAAATAAATACTTATTTAAATGAGCAAAACGTTTCAAGTTTTCAAGTACGAATGGGGACGTTTATTTTTGTTTTTAATCATCCTTTTACAAAAAAAGCCCACAGTTATCCTGCGCCAATTTCACACCTATAAAATTAAAATTTTAGTACTATGGATTGTTATTTGTTACAAAAATGTCACCAGACAAAATCATCATCAAAAGAAAAAAAAAAGTGATCATTTTTTAAATTTTTTGGTAATCAATTCCATTATTGTCACGTGTTTAATGAAAAATTTCATAAAATAATATAATAAAACGTTAGTTTTAGTAACTTATGTATAAATAAAAGCTAAATAATCATATAAAATCGGTAGGCCGAAGAAACCTCAGCCGATTAAAAATTACAAACTGACAGCTTGGCATAATTCCCGAATTTTATTTTCTGGCGAGACAAATGGCAGGCTGCTCTAAATGTCTGATTAACCATTTGTTCTTTGACACCAAAAAATAAACGAACAATTGCATTAAATTTCTTAGTTGTCCAACGGGCAGGATATAAATTCCACCAATCATCCCTGTTTAAATCGAAATTTCATGTTTGAAGTGTGTGGTTTTCGTAAAATAAAATAAAAAAAAACTGAACCAGTTGATGGTTTTGATTTTGGGCAAAAATAAGTATTATTTGTCATAAAAAGTAAGAAAAACTGACGATGTTCGAGGAACTATCCATATATTTAGAAATTGGGAAGAATAAACTGACAGATTTTTATAATGCAAGCTGTTCCTTCATGTTAACAAATTAAGATTTGTGTGATAATTCAACATTCCCACTTTATTGCGCAGAAACTCTTTTCATCTGCAAATTTTAACACGTTTGACCGATTTACCAAAAATTTTTGTCCACGTGATTTTTGGTTATGAAAGAATGGGATTTTGTCTATTTTCGTGACTTAATGTGAGCTATTAGTTTATCAAATGGGTGATATGCTATTAAAATCGAGGTACGGATCATACGATTTACTGTCTCGTACCTCAATTTTAATAGCATACCACCCAAATAGAGTTGTTAATAGAAAAAACAAGTCAAAGATTGATCATAATAGAAGATTCCTTGCCAAAATCTTTTTTTTTTCCATTACAAAAAATTTAAAAATTCAATCCAACAATTCCAACCTAAATTTTATTTGCAATGACAAAAATTATAATTCAAGTAATTTACACATGCTTGATATGATAAATGTGAAAATTATCAAAGGAATATATATATATATATATATAGTTATAAAAAAGTTATGAATAAATAAGATGATCTAAAAACAATTAATAATGCTCTAAATACATAATAATAAAAAAATTAAAAATTTACAAAATTTATTTAAGATTTGGGAATTCTTCCACGTAAATATTCCATTACAGCATCAGTGCCTTTTTGAACAATAGTATATCTAGGTACTCTGAAAGAATTTCCTCCAACCAAAAAAGTTTTAATGGTTTTAATATTACCTAATTCCGGAGGTAAATTTCCAATATTATTATTTGATACATCGACAACTTCCATTCCTTCAAAGGTTGAAGTAGTAATTGAAGTTAAATTATTTGAAGTTGCAAGAAATGTTGTAAGTTTAGGGAAAGGCCATTTTGTTGGCAATTCAGTGATGCGATTTTGATTTACATTAAAAACTTGTAAATTTGGAAATGCCGTATGATCGGTTTCACCAGGTAAAGATGTAAGTTGATTCGCTGATAAATCCAACGTGTCAACGTTTGGAAATACTATAGAAGGATCGTCAAATGATGGAAAGGATGTGAATTTATTATGATCCAATTTAAATGTTGTAATGGTATTTTTAAAAGTTTGAAATCCAACTGGAATTGCTTGAAATGTGTTAAATGCCAATATAATCGTTGTAGGTTCGAAAGTAAGTTCTTCCAAATCCGCCTGATCCAAGTCAGATAAATTTTTCTTTGAAAGGTCTAAAGATTTTGATGCTACTCCTTGTTGAGTAATTGTACCTAAAGCTCCTGAAGTTTTTAACCCGCCATTGCTCTGAGATCTTCGACCTCCTACGCGTCCAGGATGTTGACCTGAAATTGCTCTTTCAGGGATTGTAGGTCCTTCAATACTATCAAGATCTAAGTAAAATAAGGATTAAGTTAATAATTCGATTATGATGATGAGGAGGAGGTGGTGGTGGTGGTGGTGGTGTAGTAGAAGGACGATCGGGATAAAATTTTTTTTTTATACCATGATAACCGGAATCACTTACCAACGGTAACAAGTCTATCTTTTAACGTTTTTAATAAATTTGCTGTAGACTTTGGTCCTCTTGGAGCATTTCTCAGAGGATTTCCTTCCCACACCAAAACATCCAAAGTACTTAATAAGCCCAGTTCGGCAGGTAAATGTTTTAGTTCATTGTTACCTATATCCAGTCTTTTGAGACATTTCAGTGCAACTAATCCTTCAGGAATTTCTGATAATTTGTTATCTCCAACATCCAAAATTTCAAGGTTTGGTGTAGTATGTAATAGAGGACCCAAGGATTTAATTTGGTTTAACGAAATAAGTAATTCTTTAAGTTTTGGTAATTTAACTGATGGATGAAAAATTGTTGCATCATGTGATTCATCTAAAGCTTTTAATTTGTTTTGACGAACGTCCAATCTGTTGAAGAGAAGATGAATTAATTTTTATCGGACAGGAAAAAAAAAGAGTTCAAAAAAGCAAATAACAAACATGAAAGTTTCCATGATATTATTACTACCTTTTTAAAGATTTTAAATTAACCGCTTGCCCATCTAGATCTTTGAAAACTATATCTAGTTGATTCTCGCTAGCTTCTAATTCCTCCAAGTATGTCATTCCAGTTAATGCTATACCAGGAAGTTCTCTTAATTGATTTTTTGCAAGAAAAAGTTTTCTCAAATTTTTTAAATTTGAAATCTCTTGTGGTAATCCAGTAATTTCGTTTTGTGAAATATCAAGGATTTCTAATTTTGATAAATTACCAAAGGTTGAGTCTAATACACCTGAAAGATTATTTGATGCTAACTGCAATTCTACCAAAGATTTAAGAGAAGTTAAACAGGTTGGAAGTTCATTAAATTTATTAGTTGATAAATTAAGTATCGCTAGATTTTTTAATTCGCCAAATTCGTCAGGAAGAGATGTCAAATGATTATTATGAAGCTAGATAAGAATAGAAGGTAAATAATTAACAAAACTAGTAAGAAAAAAAAAACAATTAATTTATTAATGTGACTTACATCAATGAAAGCCAATTCATCAAATTCATTTATTCTCTTGTCGATTTTTTTGATAAAATTGTCGGCGGCGACTAAACGAATAAGATTTACTTGTTCATACCAAACATCGGAAGAACCTCCACCAAAGTCGATGCTTATACTCTTTGAATCAACTTCATACATTCTCCACACTTCCTCTGGAATCTCCGTTAATGACCGATGGGATATATTTAGACGTCCTAAATAAATCACAACAAATTTATAATTAAAATATTTTAATTAAAACAAAAAACAAAAATAAAAATAAAATAAAATAATAGAACCATTGGATACAATACCAGAAGATTTGGCTTGCTTAACTATGACATTCAAACCTTTTGATCCTACTTCACTCTGTTCTTCTTTTTGAACATCTATATTATTAGTTTTCTTCAATTTTGCTTGAGCGATAGCATCTCTAACAGATGATGATGCTGCTGGTCGCACGGATTTCGTAGTAGCAATGGATGAAGGTGATGGTGATCTTGAAGTTCGTGATGGTTTTTTTGGTGATAATGATGTCGATCCTTTAGGTTTGGATGTAGCAGTAGAACTTCCATTCTTTGATGTCCCACGAGAAGATGCTGTTCCAGTCGTTGTTTTCCGCATTGGTATCAATGATATATAAGATTTATTTATTCTACTCGAATGAAAAAATCAAATAATTTATAAATGTTATATAATATTGAAAGAAATCTTGAAAATATCAACCTACCTCGTTAATATACTGGGAATTAATCGAGTTTATGTATGGTTATTAAATTTTCAATTTCTGTGATATTACAGGTGATATGTTTTTTATAGATCGGAATTAATATGAACCTTTAGATACTAATAACGTTTAGATAAAAAAAATATCGTTAACTTTATATTTGGAAACGAAAAACTCGAATTTTTTTTTATTCAAAAAAAAATTTTTTTTTTTAAAGTTTTTTAATGCATTTATGCTTAATTTCATTAATTGTGCGTGCATACATACATGCACCAAAAACCAATCATGTTGATCAACGCTTTAAACGCAAGTATCACATGACCAATCAAAATCATCTTTTTATTTTAAAACTAATTAGCTTGCTTTGTGGCATAAATATTTGAATTTATCAAAACCAACATAATTTATTGTAATAAGAATTAAAAACTTGCTTTTATTTCTCTATATTACAAAAAAAAAAAATTTGAATTATCATTTCCAATTCATAAAAAAATGTGTCATACCCAATCATCAGGATGAGTAAATCAACTCACGACTCACTGCACGAATAAATCATCAGTTATTACAATTATTATATGCAAATAAATTGTTTATATGCAAGTAAGCTTATGACTAAATATAGGTCTTATTTAGCAACTCCAAAAGAGTTAGTAAACATGCGAAAATGTGAAATTGGCTATTCCATTTTCATTTAATTATTCTCTTGCGAACAATGGAAATTCCCCTCATAAAAAAAATTAAATGATGATGTTTAAACAAAGATGAATTCAAAGATAACGCACCTCGTAGCACTCAATTTGGTTGACATCAAATTTTAACAAGCCCGAGATTCATTTTGATACCTCGATTAGTATTTCTTAATGCAAATCTATATCATTAATAAATATTTTTTGATCCTATTTAGAATTTACTTTTAAGGGTAAATTTTTGAACCTTAAATTTTCAAAAATATTATTCGAGAAAAATAAACATCAAACTTGTAGATAATCTCAAGTTCATATATTGTAAGGGGTCAGGGTATTTTAGTAACGGTTTTTTAAATAAGGTTAGAGTATTCGTGCCACAATAAATTAATCGGCCGTACTATTCAAGATTGTGAACGCCAAAAGATGTTGTATTACATTTACTTTAAATATATATATTAATTGCCTGTTCGTTTTTTCTTTTCTTTTCTTTTTTTTTTTTGAAGAAAAATTATTATTTCTAAATATATAAATTGTAAAAACAACAACAACAACAACAAAAAAGATACAATCTAATTTAATTTAAAGTTGACACCTGCATGTCAAAATGGAATCACAAACTCAATGTCATGATAATGTTAAATCATCACGGGACAAACATGTTCATTATCCCATTGAATCAATAAATGAATTCAAAACATTTGAAATGCCAACTTTTGTAGAACGAACGCATCGTAAATCAAATGATTCGGAACGAACATTGTTCGTTTCTCATTTTGACCTTCAAGACGCTTTTGAAAGTAGCATTTACGACAAACCCGAAGCACATACTTGTGACTGTGTCACGAAACTCGCATTAAGTAGTAAAGATCAAATGTCCCAGGATCAAATTATTCGAAATGTGCCGCAGCAAGAACCGTCAACATCACCACAGAATGACCAACATTCTGATAATGAAATCGTTTTACTTTTCATAATAGTTTCGATCGTTTCTTACGCCATAGGATACTTTGGTTTCGCTTTCTTTTGGATTACGTTGATACTATATCAGTCCACAATATGGTATCTTAACACGGTTAAAGATAATAAAGAGCGAGTGCGTTGGGAAGTCACAAAAGAAATGGCGATGGATAAGGTAAATTGCATAATCAAAATAATTGTATAGTAAAATTATTATTTTTTAAAAACCAAAAGTAAAAAATAAAAATAAAATAAAATAAAATTGAAGTTGAGACGAGATAATGGAGAAACTGTCGAATGGTAATTATAAAAAATATATAAATATATAAATTTATATAAATTTACTTAATTCGAACTATATCAATCCGCAAATGAAAATTCTTTTATTTATTTAGGCTGAATTATTTACTTCAACAAATATGGAGAACATTTGACCCATCCCTTTTGATAGGACTTCGAGACACGTTTGAAGACGCGATGTCTCGTAGCGCACCTTCTTTTGTCGTATGTATTTATTTATTTTATACTGTCCTTATCTTTATTTAAAACAAAAATTTTAATGAATTTTTGCGGCGCAGCGCGCAACGGA
The DNA here is from genome assembly GCA_946474995.1 of Funneliformis geosporum. Taxonomy (NCBI): domain Eukaryota; kingdom Fungi; phylum Glomeromycota; class Glomeromycetes; order Glomerales; family Glomeraceae; genus Funneliformis; species Funneliformis geosporum. Next base: position 14,634 of record CAMKVN010000405.1, on the reverse strand, counting down.
TATTGAAGTTGAAATCGGTCTTATCGCCCCACGTATTGAAAAGTAAAGGTTTTTTTTTTGAATTTTTTTAGAGTTTATAGTTTATTTACTATATACATATAAAAAAATAAATGCTTTATTGCATAAATTAAAGTTCTTTCCTTTGAATAACTAAACAGTATTAAAATTCTACCACGACGCGAGAATCAAGATGACGACGATGTAATAGTAAGTTAAAGTCAAATGATGTTGAGGATATTTTAATTTTTTATTTATTCCAAAGGGAATTTAATATATTTTTAGGTTGGGGAGGCCACATTTTCTTTTCGTGCACGTTCTTCAACCATGAATCGTAATGATGCCCCACCACATATTTTAGCATGGATCAAAACTGGAATTTCAGCTATAATCCCTATAAAGGTCGAACTAATAGGCTTTAAAGCTTCGATTCATTTTGAGATCAAAATTACTGGTACTTCACCTTTCATTTCAACTGGGAGATTTAGTTTCCTCAACTTTCCATTATACGAGACGAGCATTATGCCCTTGATACCTATGAATATCGCACAGGTATTTGAAATTAGAAATGAAATAAATGAAATCGATTTTAAAACTAATTGATAAGGACTTTATCCTTTTTTTTTAAAAAAAATAAAAATAAAAATAGTTTCCCATTATAAAGCAATTCATTCGCAATGCAATGCAATCTGTCATGGAACAATTCACGTCTCCAAATTTCTTTGATTTGGACTTGGAACAATTGCTTACTGGAGACGATCTTTTACATGGTAAAGTATAAAATTTCTATTTTCATATTCCTTTTTTTTTTAATTCAAGTACTAATTCTTTTATGATTTAATAGATTCACAAGCTATTGGAATAATGAAGGTCGATATATTCGAGGCAAGAAATCTAACAAAGGTTGATGTGTCTGGTAAGAATCTACACAGAGAAAATATCCTTAATAAAAAAAAATTTTTTTTTAACAACTATTTCTTCTATTTTTTTTTTAATATATTATTCAAGGCGAGAATGATCCATATGTAATATCATCCTTAGACCCTTCACCTTACATGCACACACATTCTAATACAAGAGTAGTTGAGAACTGCGCAAATCCAGTGTGGCGAGAAACATTCTTCCATAAAATACCAGAACTCGATATAGTAGATGAACATATCAAATTCAAGCTTTGCGTCATGGACTGGGATAGATTCACAACTGATGATCACATAGGGTCAACATGGATTGACATTAAAGACGCAATTGGAAATGGAGAAAAAGAGACACTAATTCATGATGGGTATGTTCTAACAAAAAATTGTATCTTTTTTTTTTTTTTTGAATTTCTCATGAAATAGTTATTAAATTTATATATTTGGTTTTAAAAAAAATACTATAGATGGAAAAACCTTAAACTTCAACCAAAAGATACATCTTCGCAAGGTGAACTTTGTTTCCGTCTCGAATATTATCCAAAATTATCGAATCAAATTGAAGCGCAACCTGATCAAACAGGTAAGAAAAAAAATTACTTTTAATTTTACTTTAATCCTCAGAAACGAAAACTTAATAATCAATTTATTATTGAAAGCCGGAATCTTTTGCTTGAAAATCCATCAGGCTATGAATTTGCAGATAACGACTGCGCCTTATATTGAAGATTCGGGAATAACAATGTCAGATAATTATTATAACACGTCCTATCCAAATCCATACGCGGTTGTATATCTTAATGACAGTCGAGGTATGATGGATTCATTTATAATCGTTTTTTTCTTAATTTATTCGTTTATAATTATGTCAAGTTACTATATATTATGATAGTATTTCGTACGAGAGCAAAATTAAACAAGTAAGTTGAAATTCACATAGATTTGACCTTATAATACTGTTTTACCTAATTTTTCATTTTCAATCTCAGTGTTGCTCCATTTTGGAATGCGTCAACGGAACAATTCGTAAAGGATTGGAAAACTGCAATAGTAAGAGTTGTAATTAAGGACCAAAAAGATCTCGAGTATGATCCAGTCATTGGAATGGTCACATTACCTTTGAAAGAATTATTTGAACAAAAAGAAAAGGTAAACGTAGTATGTCAATATATTAGAGGGAGATATTTTTTTTCCATACATTAAATAATAATAATATTGATAATAATAATAGAAAGAAGCAACCAAATGGTATGCATTGCGACATGGCGTTGGTTGTGGAAAAGTACGTCTAAGTTTCCTCTTCAAAACCATAAGTATGCGATTACCCACTGAAGATAGAGGATATGACGTTGGAACACTGCTTATTAATTCTATCACCGCCGAAGGGTTAGATGATTATTATGCAAGTAAGTTGGCGTGTTCAGTAATAAACCTTATTGATGTATACTAACTTTATTTATAATTTATTTTTAGATCGAAGTGTTTACTTGACATTAACTTTAACCAATACAGAAATTGAACAAGATACTGAGGTGACCAATAAATTTCCACCCACATGGCTCGAACCGCGATCAATAAATGACACGAAGAATCGTATGGAATTTGCAGTATTTCGTCGATACAGGACTTCACTTAAAATTACACTAAAATGTAAAGGAATATTTGGAATTTACCATACATTGGGCACAGTGGAATATTGGTTAAGAAACATTAAAGATTGTCGTGAGACAGAAGTAGAATTACCTATATTTGAGAATTTACCCAAATATTTTCCTAATTTAGATATAACTGAATCTAATCAAAATTTTAATGATTATTCCATACCTATATGTGAATCGCCTACTTCATTAATCATTAAGGATTTTGATGCTTCATCAAGTTTATGTAACCTTTCTCTCGTTGAGAAGGAGGTTAATTTGGAAAAAGATTTACCAATAACGTCAAAGGAACTACTATCAACTGTTTGTTCAACAGACGCGATTCCATCCGAAGAATTTGGTGAATCATCACAAAAGACTCATAACGACATGCAAAAGTATGCTCATGACTTGGATGTTACTAAATCAAACGTTGGCAAGTTGTCAATTATCACTCAATTTAACGGAAGCAATGACAATATGCTACCGAATAATAAAGCCGATTCTGATGTTTCAACGTCGAAACATAGCAAAGATAAGCAATCCGTTGAATCGTCGCTCAAAACAACAGAGGAAACTAAGATCTTTTCAAAAAAGTCGGTTGATAATACACCAGAGGAGTCAATGTCATCGGAAGTACCTCCTACAATTCCACAAGAATCATCTACCACAACAGAAAATCTTACAAATAATTTAGATCCTTCTTATAAAAGGAAAGGATATTTGAGGTTTAAAGTATATTTCAGACCAGGATTATCATTAGCGCATGAAAAAGAGGTTAAACGTAGTTTAACAGGAGCCAATGCAAGTATCCTGTACCAAAATCCTTTCTGTACGATGGAGGATATTGAAGAACAACAAAAACGAGAGCGTGAACAAAGAAGGCAAGCTACCAATATGTATAAAGAAAGATCCATACCAAGTGGTGAAACTTATGAATCTGAAACGGGAATGGAAAGAAGAATTAATAGAGTACATAGACGTAGAACCATGAGACAATTACAGTGGGTAACAGATTTATTAAAAGCCAAGGTTGTTTCCATAAGCGGAAAACGTGAATGGGAAGATCAAGAAATTATTGAACATGAAGTATAAATTAATTTTCATGGTTATCGAATTTTTTGAAGAGTATTATTATTATATACAATGCTTATGGAGAAAAAAATCATATGAATATTTCTTATCATTTCTTTTGTATCTATTTTTTTAAATGTTCATATTTGTATTTATTTTTACAAAAAAAAAACCCCCCACTTGTAAAATAGTAACCTTATAAAATCATTAAAAAAAATCATTCCATATTTTACTTGGATCCGATACTGTATTTGGATAAAATCATGATACGTCATCAGCCAATGAAACAAATGATTAAAAAAGGTGAACTAATAAGCACCTTAAACGAATAGGAACCATTTAACGTATTCATTAATGGAACAACCAGAAATAGCAAGTATCAAAGGAATATCCAATTAACATTAAAAAACTCGGATTATAATGCACATCACTAAATAGCGTTTGTTCTTTACACGTATTATATATCTATGGAATAAAACCATTTCTTTCGAAACATTTTACTGTATTTAAAGGTTTCGGCTGAACAAAAGCCTCGTTGGAATTCTCGTTTACTTTATTTCCATGAAAACTTGCAAACTTTCTTTTAGACTGCGATCTCGATTGGCAACACGATCTAATCTGTAAATGCTGATCTTGAACTATTTTAGCACCCATTTCATTTTAATTAAATACATTCATTTTAATTCTTATCATATCATATTAATTAATTTCCAATTTTAATAAAAACATATTTCGCGGTCCCAAAAGTCGATCTTTTTTTCTTGAACAATGGTAAGAGAATAGTCTTTAAAGCATGTGACAAATTTAAAAATACACTCTGTTTAGAAATGAGTCGAGAAAAGTTTTATCTAGAACGAAACGGTTTTGTTCATGCAAACTGTTATATATAAAGCAATATTTGTTGAATTGTAACTTTCGTTAATTTTTAAACCATTTAAAAAAAAAAAATTTATAATAAAGATGAATATTACAATCATATATGAATTTGCGAAAGTATGGATTATAATATATATATTGATTCGAATCAGTAAAGTATGTACATGTACTTTTTTATAATGTGAAATTAAATTATATCATAACGTTTGCTCATAAAATTATTTTGCTTTCTCTTGAAACAAAAAGACTTTGTACATAATTTTCTTTTCTCCACTTCGTAAAGTTCCTGGACCAATTCATTTTGCTTTCTCTAAAATGTTTTTAAGATATAAACAAATCAGTGGTGAAAGGTATATTTATTTATAAAGCCTTACAGAGGCTCGATTCTTTAGACTGATAATTTGTTAATTTTTATACGTTTAATAGATGGAAATACATGCAACATTACTTGCAGCCAAAGTATGGAAAAATCGTTAGAATAGGTAAAATGATAGATTTGTTTTAAGTTGGCGCAGTTATTTCGAATTGTGAAGTAAAAATTTCTCTTAAATTGCTTAAATAAAATAGGACCTAAAAACGTTATTGTGGCTGATAAAGATGTGATCAAACAAGTAGGATTGAATAAAGAGTTTTAAATTTCGTAGCATTTTATCATTTAAACTAATAATCCATGTTTACATTTATTTAGATGTTGGTTACGGATGTAAGCTTTCCGAGTTCATTTTACTTCCTTCCCTAAAATTGATTATCATTTTTAATTTTATTTTAGGAAATGCCTAAGAGCGAAAATTATGATACATTAAGAGTGGAAGATGCTCGAGTTTCATTATTCGTTACAAGGTTAGTAAATTTAAATTGAAATGTCATTTATAAATTTATTTATCTAATTATTCTTTCGTTTCGATTAGAGATGTAGAATTTCATAAAAAACGGGTAAGCTTCATAATATTTCTAAAGTATAGTTTTTTTATAAAAAATAACCATTTTGATCATAAATTTAGAGACGAAACCTTACACCAGCATTCTCTTTAAAATACCTTGCATCATTAGAACCACTTATGCAATTTTGTTTAAGAGATCTAATTACAAAACTTGACGAATCTATCGATAACGATAAAAAAATTCATGGCACTATTGTTAATATTTATGAATTAATCAGGAATACAGCAATGGATATTATAGGAGAAACTGCTTTTGGAGAGTCATTTAATATAGTAAAAAACGGGAATCATCCCTTAACTAGCCTAACTTTTCGAGAATTGGTTAGAAGAATTTTAGTAAGTTTATGAAAATGATTTGTTTATAAAAGAATATACATATATATATATATATATTAAAGATGAGGGACGAAACTCAAAAAAGGCAATTAATAAACAGCCGAAACTATATTAAAACATAGTGAGGGGTATGACGAAACCCGAAATTAGCCGAAACTATATTAAAAACATAGTAAGGGATATGACGAAATTATTTTGAGGGAGTTTCGGCTGGCATCTTTAATATATATGCATGTATATACATAGCATAGTATTTAATTTTCTAAAAAAAAAATATCTAGTGCAGCACATTTCCGGCTCTAAAGTTATTTCTAAAGATGGATCCTTTTATCGATGAAGTAAGTCATTTTTGATTTTTATATTGTCTTGAATCTATTAACAAATATTTTACTTAAATTTCTTGTAAAGTTTTCAATTAAAATGATAAATAAAAGGAAAAATTCGGAAATAAAGAAGAATGATTTATTGCAAATTATGCTGGATTCAATTGATGTTAAAGGAGGAATGGAACAAATAGAAATTTGCGAACAGATGTTAGAATTCATGTATGTTCGTTAGTGTTTTGATTATCGATTTTTTTTTTTAAAACAAAAATCCCTATTTAATTTAATGTTTTAAAAAGTTTTGCAGGAACAGATTCAGGAAGTTATATTATAACGATGGCAATAATTGAATTATTACGTCACCCCGAATCAATGGAGAAATTAATAAAAGAATTGGATGCCGCTTTAATTAATAATAATGGAGAGTTTCCATTAAATGATGAATTAAAACATTTATCATATTTAACTGCTGTTATTAATGAAACTTTAAGATTATATCCTATTATGATGGGTAGGTAAAACTTTAATTATAATTCTTCTTATTATTATCTTTACTAAATTTTTCTTTTTTCATAATAGATGTCGGTTAAGTAAAAATAAAAATAAAAGCTATTAAGTTTTCATTGTAAATATTTTTCTTACTAACAAAATTAATTTATTATAGGTGTGAGTAAACAACTTACAAAAGATTCGATAATGTGTGGATATTTTATTCCTAAAGGGGTTTGTAGTTAATAATTTATCTATAATATTTCAATGAGTCTTTTTACAAGAATATTTAACTTAGTAGATTAAATTTTAGACCTGTGTAAATTTAAATATTTATGCAATACATTATTCAAAAGAATATTGGGGAGAAAATGCAAAACAATGGATTCCTGAAAGATGGTTAGATGTAGACAAATTACCGAAAAATGCCTTTTATCCATTTTCTGCTGGTAAGTTGATATTGTATTTAAAAATGAAAAAAATAAATTAAAAATCATTTTTAATTTTATATCCAATTTTTTTTTTTTTAATAGGATCAAGAAATTGTATTGGAATAAAGTAAGCCCCTCATTTAATTATCAATTTTATTTATTTTTTAAAATATATGCTAAAGTTTATGTATTATTTATTAGCTTTGCATGGCTTGAAATAAGAATCATTATAGCAACTTTATTAAAAAGATATAAATTTGAAGATATCTTAAATCAAAAATTAAATTTTATTCAATTTATTACACCTTCTTTAAAGAACAAATGTTATAATATTAAAGTGAGCAAAAGAAAAATTTATTAGTTATTCATTATATTAATAATAATATTTATTTCTAAAAAAAAAAAAAAAAAAAAAAAAAAAAAAAGTTTTGTTAAAACAAATAATTTAAAACTCAAATTATTTTAAATAAATATTTTTATATTTTTTTTAAAAATTATTAAAAATTTTTGGAATTTTATCTTTTTATAGATAATAGATAATACAATGAATATAAAACAGGCCCTATGGCAATATTTCCAATAATTTACAGTTTTTGATGATATTTGTGATAAAGTAAGGCATATATAACTAGAAATAGAAATGTATTTCGATCTAAAAAAATATACAGTATATTATATATATTTCAATTCCCAATAATAATAATAATAATAAATCATTCACGGGAATAATCTTTTTTTAAATTCCACATTAAACGATATTTATATGATGCATCTAGATTAACATGATAATCATCATTATATAAGAGCTACTCCCACAAAAGTTTTTACATTTTTCATTCTTTACAATGAAATTGTTTTTACAATCACCGTTTTTTAGTTTTTTAATTCTCTATTTTATGCTTTATTATGTTAACGTTTTAATCGTAGCAGAAGATAAAATAGATACGTCGTCAATATGGGAAAGAGCCATGTCAAATTTACCAGCTGATAAATTCCTTGAAGAAGATATACCCATTGATAGTTTAACTATAAAAGAATTAAACGATTGGACTAAAGGAATTGCGCAGACATGTTTACGAGGAAAAGCATCGTTAGTATACAGTGTTGACGAACTATCACTTCCGGAATCAGCAAAAAGTCTCGCCAATCTCATGAGATATAAAAAAAAACCTTCACAAATCTCATTTCAAAATAATGAGGAACAGCCACAATTCTTTACAACAGCAGATAAACAAATAGAAATCGAGAAAACATTATTAATTTTAGATAACATTTATGACTCGGTTGGTGAAGTTCCTTATTTTAGGACAGAAGAGGATTTTTCACCTAATGTGCCACGTTATGCACCACTTCAAACCATTCTAAGTTCGTTCGCTATAAGATCTGTTCAAACAGTTGATAATTATATTTTACATTCGGTTTGTTCAACAACGAATACAAGTTTTCATAGGTACGCAGATAGATCTATATTTTATAATTCATTATCATCCGGATTATCATCAGCAGTTATCATACACGTTTCTAGAGGATTAAAGACCGACGTCTTGATAGATATAATTAGTACATTAGCGATTCAATTACATATGGTGAAATCAATTGCTTCTTTAGCTGGATTAGATACAGATGATGATGCAGTTCGGACATTGATTTATTTGTGTATCGTCTCGGATGGGGTTAAAAGCTCGATCTCAGGAACAGCGAAGGAATTAGCAATGATAATCATGCGTAAAATGGTAGTGGATCAAATTCCCACATCTGCTTTAAGATCCATAAATAAACGCGTTGCAATGAAATTACTTAGTAAAGAAGTTGGAGGTAAAGGATTGATTAATTTCGCTTCTTTAATTCCTTTTGTGGGTGAATTGGTTACATTTATAAATGATTCTTTGGCAACATATGCCATTGGACAAGTTTCTAAATATGTTTTTTGTCCAATGGATGAATCAAGCGAAACAAAACATGATGATGATTCGCCATCTTCCCCACCACCTCCTTATCCTGGTAGAATTGAACTTTAAATATTTTTTATTTGCAATAATCTTTGGTTTAAAAATTTTTAAATTATATTTTGGAATTAATGGGTCTAGAAGTTATACCACCATCAACCGTAATAGTAGCACCATTAGTAAAAGCGCCAGCCTTACTAGATAAATAAATAGCGGTACCAGCAATATCTTCAGCTGCTCCAATTCTACCTAAAGGCACATCTGCAATAATTAAATCTCCATGATCTTTTAACGTTTGGGCCATCATTTTTGATTGATAAGGTCCAGGTGCAATATTATTAAATGTAATTTGACGATTTGATAATTTTCCTGCCATCACTCTTGTTAAATGATGTAAAGCTGCTTTGGAAGTTGAATACGCATATGTTTCCGACATTGGTGTAGTCAAACCAGAAATTGATCCAATATTAATTACTCTTGCCGGATCTTTTGGTGATGCAGCTTTCTCAAGTAATGGTAAACATCTAAAATAGAAAAATATACACGTTTTTAAATCAAATACAAATACAAAGTTAAATATTAAATAAATCAATTCAAAACGCTTACGCTTGCGTTAAACTAAAAATTCTTTTAACGTTCAAATTCATAATTTTCTATTATTTGTAAAATAATAATAATAAATTATTAGCTATTGACTATTAATTAGTTATATAACTTCTAATAATCACCTCAAATGCCGCATCTGGATAAGAAGCGATAGGAGCACTCCAATTCCCACCAGCATTATTAACTAAGACGTGTAGCTCTAATTTAAGTAAAACAAAATAAATATTTATTTTAAAAAATAAAATTTATATTTGCACCCTAATAAAATTAATCGAACTTACTTCCTTCACGTTCTTTAATTTCATTTGCTAATCTTTTGACTTCATTTAAATGCTGTAAATCTACTGGTATACTAACAGCTTTTCCTGGCCCTAACGTAAATTCAAAAGAATTAACACGTAAATTTTTCAATAATTGATACAACTTAATTAAATATTTACCCTTATCAGATAATTCTTTAGCAACCTTATCACAAGTATCCTTGCTTCTTGAGGAAATATAAACTTTTGCCCCATTAGCTATAAATCCTGTTGCTATCATAAGTCCGATTCTATTTGAAAGAAATTAGAAATTTCATTGAAAAAAAGATATTATTTTATAATTGAGAAATTACCCTCTAGATCCTCCTGTAATCAATACAATTTTATCTTTAACATTAAACAATGAATTCAAATCCATTTTCAATATATAAAAAAATAAATATCGAGAAAACTCCCAAATTCGTATTTAATGTGATCACCACTTCACCATAATAAAAAAAACCCCATTATTTTATTTGTTAAATCAAGTAATACAGATTTTATTATATTTGATAAAATAGGCAATTAATATAATACCATTTATTTAAATAACTATTTAAATTTAAAAAGGTTAATTATTTTATTTATTAAATAAAAAATTTTAAATATGAAAGTTATTTTGTTTATTTTTTTTTAATAAAATAACTTTCAAATTTCAAAAGCAGAATTTTATTAAGAAGATTAGTAAAAAATAATCTTTAAAATTATAACAATATATTTTATTATTAAAAAAAGGGTATTACTATTTGGCGACCCTGTCTCTACTGCGTCCCTATCACGTGATATAACTTTAATCGATTTTTATTGGTTAATAAAAAATTATTTAATCCCATCAATTTTTTCTTTTATAAAAATTTCATACAAAAATTTCTTAGTGTAGTTTTTTTTCTTTCTTAATGCTAATGTTTTTTTGTAATAAAGTAGGATTTTTCTTTCGATTACGCATTTTTTCTTTATTTTTTATTTTTATGTATATGTATTATATAAATACACATATATTTGAATAAAGTAAAATATAATATTATGCATATAAGGTTAATGCACATACATTAAAGAATAGAATGTAAAAGTATATATAACGAATAAAATAAATGATAATGCATGCACAATAAAATTCCCTTATAACTTGATTTTCTTTTCCCTTGCAAGTTTTACTATTGTGATCAACTTATTTGCATAACTTACATTTATATGCATTAGTATTATTAGATTCCAAATTAATATGATTTTTCTTTGATTTAGGATGGCCTTTCAGTCTTCGTAAAATAGGATTTTGAACCTCTATAATATTATTATCCTAAATGTTGAGATTCCCTTCATTTTCACTGTTACTGTAAAGAATTCTCTGTTGTGACATTTTTTGCTGAACTGATTGAAAGAACTCAAAAACTTTATGATAAGTATCATCATTATCTTCCTCAATAACATCTATGATTACTTTCTTCCCTAAGCCAAACAATTCTCTGAATTTATGCTTTTTTGAAACAATTTTAGATATCTTACTATTATAATTACTTGTCCTAAACTCTCCGATTTGTTTGGCATTTGATTGTTGTAAAAACTGAGTCAATAGTGAATACTTTATTGATACTGATATATTTAAGGAAATAATAACAAATTCATTATTTGATATGTCAACTTCTTGCAATTGATCTTTATACCAATGCTGGTTGATTAATCTAATATAAAATCTTGCAACTAGTGTAAGGATCATTAATCAATAAAAGTGATAGCATAGATATCCATAAAATCTAAATATCATATACTGTATATACAAAGAAAGATACCATTCTTTAAAAAATATATAAAATGTGAAGTTATTTGATTTGCTAAATGCAAAATTTTCCAGACTTCAAAAACAGTTGAAGGATCTTCTAGAAAGGAACTTATATGTATTTATGAAAAGTCAAATAAATTGTCAATATATCTATCTGACTCGTCAAGTATCTAAATACATCTATTGACAAAATGACCCAACTATACAACCAAATTAGCATATAATATAATACTTACATTTTCTTTAGAATGCGCATTTTCGAATTCAATCTCTATAGCATGATAACAAAGGCTTAAATCCATTTATTTCTCCTGTTTTTTAATAACATTTGGCATCAAAAATTCGTTCAACTGTTTTACTACAAGTCCAAAAATGGATTTTGATATATTTTGGGTCTTATCTATAATACAGTTTGCTTTCAACTCACAAATTCAAAATAATCATTTTCTTTCTAATACTTTTTCTCTAATATGTTAAATAATTCACACAACAAAGGGTTTGAGTTTCCAAAAAGTTGTTTTAATATAGCATTTTTACCTTCATTACGAGAAGTTATTTGTCAGCAGTAAAGTATTTACTAGTAAATGTACGCACTTATGACTGAGGATTGCATCCTAAAACTTTCATTAAATAGTCTTTTGATTGTTGATAATTCTGTAACAAAGTGTTCCATCTTTATTGAATGAATTAACAAATATAACAATAGACAAAACTTTATAAGTACAATATAATAAATAATGAAAATACAATATATATTTTAATAATACATAAATTTTTAATAATGTATAATTTTAATAATGATAAAATCTTTCATTAAACTGTTTCTCTTTTAAACTTTTCTTACAGTGTAGAAATCTTTCATAAAATTATTAAAATCAGATCCCAACTTTCCTTTCAATTGTTTCAGTAGATTTTGGCTGATATGCCAAATACAATACATGTAGAAGGCATCAGAATATTATACTATAACTGCAACGTTAACTGCAGAATCACCATCAGTTACCAAAACTTTTGGTATTACACTAATTACTTCTTTCACACATTAGTAAACCCATTCATAGGAAAGCTGTGTCTCATCATCAAGAATTGCCTAAGCTACGATTCTTGTCTTTAAATTATTATCTGGGATAACAAAGATGAATAAAAGGCGGTTATAGCGATTAGTTTTATAAGTGTTATTATGCATGATAATATCATAATATCGTAATCACAGTATCTGTTATTCTGGACTCATCCAAAAAAAATGTGTTAATAAAGAAGTAACTAGATCAAACTTCATTGAGATTACCTATCATGAATCTTTGATTTTCTTATCATGAAGCCTCTTTAATAATAATCCTGTATCCTTTTCTCCTGGTGTTAATTCATGACAAAATTTATCAATGGCATTATAAAGATCCAGCCTGTATATTTTTGTCTTGAACTTTTTCCAAATAATTCGATATTGTACTGTTGCATTTACCTTAGCAACAACAGTTAAAAATCAAATTTCTTCAAGAATTTCTTCCAGCAATTTTCGTAATTCTGAAACAAATTTACTTGCTGATGAATAACACTCATAGCTAATATGATGATCATTAAATATTGTAACTTTTAAGCAGTCCTTTCCTTTCTTAAACCATATATTAACTTTCCATAGACATTCTACTCAGCAAAATGTTGAATTTGATTGTATTTTTTGTTTAGTAGTGGCTTTCCAGCATGATGACACAAATACATTCGCTTAATTACTTTATTTGTCATTTTATCCATTTTTTCTCCACCACCAATTCGGATTCTGTGACGTTTTACAGCAACATATTTTTTCATGAATTTTTCAACATAGTTCCAACTTTAAAAAACTTTGCCAACAAAAAAGTTGGTATCCTTTTGTATATCCACAATTTCATCAGATATATTACAAGATAAACAGTAGGTTCTATATATGTTATCCAATTTATAATATGATATTCTAACACTTAATTGCTTACCTATCTATATCAGAAAAATCTTTTGCACTATCATACTCTAATAATGCTTCAAATTCTTTGTTTTGAATATTTAATTCTTTCATATTATACAAACTATATAGGAAAAACAATAAGAAAAAAAACTTTGGGTAAAGTATTTATTTTTTTATGCACATTAAAAAAATAAAAACTAATGTCATTACTTTGGAAAGGTTTCGTTATTGTATAAATAGAACTAAATTAGTCAAATCTTAGGAAATCAAGATTTTAAATGCTTGAAAAACTTTTAATTTGATTTAATGTCAGGAAATGTGGGTCTTCCTTTAAAATTAACCTATTCCTTGAATTAAAATAAAAAGCCAAAGTCTAAAAAAAGTGGGCGTTAAACATTAATATTAAACAAATTCTTTGTATTACATGAATGTATATGTACATGAAAGCTTATTTCTCGTGATTTGTAACAAAAAGTTTTCATAACATGTGATACAAAAAGTTTCTCATAATTGGAAAAGTTTTCATAATGCATAACACAAAAAGTTTTGTAATACGTAATATGAAAAGTTTCTCGTAACTCATAACACGTGATATAAAAACTTAGTTGAATTTATTATTATTTAAATACTCAAATTTGATTGGCTGATCAGAGGGTCGCTATGACAATTGGGATTGCCAATTCAATTTTCCCTTAAAAAAAATCTATTAAATTTTGATTTAATATTATTTTATAAGAATTTAATATGAAATTTATAGTCAATTCTTTTTATAGCAAATTTTGATATAACAATTTTATAAAGCATGCTTTATAGCAGGGTTGATATTTAGCCATTTGGCCATTGGCCGCGGCTAAAATAGCCAAAAAATTTTTAAGTTATGGCTGGCCAAATTGACCAAAAATATATTTATATTTATCAATCTGATAATTCTAATTCAAATAAGTTAAATAGCAATAATTTGGTAATCAGTAATTGTAAAAAGATGAAATATAGCTTATTAGAATCCTTATAATAAGCTACATCAAATGGTAGTATTATAAAAA
>CAMKVN010000404.1:0-29997 GCA_946474995.1 Funneliformis geosporum | reverse complement strand
TGTTTTTCTACGTTTTTTATACGTTTTTTAAACGTATTATTTCCGTATACTTTCCTTATACTGATTATTTATAGGGTTGGGTTAATTAATACCAAATTGAATTTGAACTCATTTCGATTGCAAAATCAAATTTAGAAAAAAAAAAGTGACCTTCTTTTACTTCACCAATTTCAAAAACGTATCCCAATGCCCAATCTGTCTGATCATTATTGGAATGACCAACAGCTTATAATTCTTGGTACAAAACAATGCACCTATAATTTGTTTTTCATTCAAATTAACTTTATTTTTAAATTCCTCATAGGAATTTGTTATCCAAGGCATGTCTGTTTTAGCATTATTATAAAGTCACTTCATAACTGTATCTCTATCATTGTCAAATATCTGTTATTCTTCCAGACTAGGTTTCTTCCTAGCAACGCTTTTGTAAGCATACAAATCTGAAAAGAACCCAAAGGATCTTTTCAAAGACCATGACCAACCAACTTTTCAGTGCTTTCATGTTCTTTTCCATGAACAATGTCATAGTGGTTATCCACTGTTGACTTGATTTTATTATTCAAAAAATTTGAAACCTTTTTTAAGGCTATATCTCTTATTACCCCACTCACAATCCACCCACAATCCTATCATTACATAAAAAAATGGTTGACTGATTTTTTTTAATTACTTTAAGGTCTTGAGACAATTCTGAAAAAGATATAAATTGTTTTTTATACTTTGGAATTAGATCTAAATTATGACTAACGTTAGTTAACATAGTTGTTTTTATATTAGAGGTCAGTCGTTGAAACCTTAAATCTATTATTCCAATCATCTAACAATTTGATTTTATCTTCTTGGCAGTGCATACTTAAGAGTCGTAAGAACATAGAGATATGATCATTCTTTAAGATAATCATTTAAAAAAAAAATTATTAGATTTGTATTACATAATAAAAGATATTATTGGAAGAAAGTTTAAAAAAAAAGATCTTAAAACTATCATTCTTTTACAAATCAAAAAGGATGATCAAGTATTCAACTCAATCTTAAAGCTTTTATTAACGTTAAATTCAGATAGGAGACCATCTTTCTAAACTATTATTCTTTTTTTTAAACATAAAGAACAGCATTAATCATAGATGAATTTGAAATTTAATTAAATTAAATTACTTACATATGTAACATTCTGGCTTCTTAACCAATTTTTGAAATCTTCATTATATCCAAAGTTAATTTTACGATTCAAGAATTTTATAGCTAACAATGTAACAATGATTTCATTGAAAATTGTTTTTAATAAAACCATTGTGGGGAGAGAAGAAAGAAAGAGAAGATGAGAAAGAGAGAAAATGAGAGATGAGAGAAAAAAGAAGGAAAAGAGAAGAAAGAAAAGAGAGAAAAGAGAGAGATAAAGTACAAGACTACTAAATTTAAGTCTTTATTACAAATTATAAATAACAAAAATATAAAATGGTTAAAAAAATAAATTAAAAAAAATACACCTTTTTTAATTAAATTTTTTTTTGTATAATCCCCTACATCTGCTTTTTTTTTGCTTATTATCAGATATTCTTCCTAAGGCTTGGTTACAGAATTCTTGGCGTTAAATTATGACTAATGTAGAGGAGATGATTCAGGTCCTAATCCTAAAAAGTGAAAAATCTACAAATTCTATAATTATAATTAATCATTTTAATCTGGTTATTTAACCGAATGCATTATAATACTTTTTAAAAATTGTGTATTTTTGACAAGCTTAATTAATCTGATTAATGATAATATTACACTGTTTTGTTTTGGATACAGAAATTAAAAAAATTTCCCACGATGTTGGTTCAACATTGATCTAATATTACTAAAATAATCTGACTTTGTGGCAAAGTACTGAAATCAAAGCATTAAGGCTGTAAACTCTAAGTATTGCATTGCATTGCATATAAAAAGAAAAGTATAAATAATTTATTTTCATTTTTAAAAAAAATAATATAAAATAAAATAATAATAAAATAAAAAATATATATAAGATAATTTAATATCTTGATTGTTTCCAAAAATGTCTGCGTTCTTGATATTCCAAATGACATCTATCATATCTTCTTCTTAAATAAGCTCTTCGTATTAAGTCTAAATATAAATGTATAAAATAAATATATATTTAAATAAACAAATAAAGAATGTTATTACCTCTCGGAAGCCAGAATTTACTTCTTATCAATTCATAAAATTGAATGTCATATCTATTTGAAGACGTAACATTACTTGTTCTTCTCGCTCCTCTTGTATTTCTATTTATAATTCTTTTGATATTGTTATATCCTCTTATTAATAAATGCCATTTATTTTGGCATTGTCTTGCCAATATTTGGATATTATTTATTTAATATAAATGTCATTTCTGACTTTCGGGACGGCATTTTGTTATTAAAAATTAATAAAAATTAATTTTTTAATAATAAATGTTGTGTCTGACTTTCGGGTGGCATTTTATTATTAAAAATAAAATTTTTTAATAATAAATGCCACCTCCAACTTTTGGGATGGCATTTTGTTATAAAAATTAATAAAAATTTAATTTTTTATTAATAAATGCCACCTCTGACTTTTGGGGTGACATTTTAATATTAAAAATTATTAAAAATTAATTTTTTAATAATAAATGTTGCGTTCGACTTTCAGGGTGGCATTTTAATATAAAAAATTATTAAAAATTAATTTTTTTATTAATAAATGTCACCTCCGACTTTCAGGACGGCATTTTATTATTAAACATTAATTTTTTAATAATAAATGCCGCCTCTGACTTTCGGGACAGCATTTTGTTATTAAAAATTAATTTTTATTAATTTTTTATTAATAAATGTCGCTTCTGACTTTCGGGATAGCATTTTGTTATTAAAAATTAATAAAAATTAATTTTTTAATAATAAATGCTGTGTCTGACTTTCGGGTGACATTTTATTATTAAAATTTAATTTTTTTTAATAATAAATGCTGTGTCTGACTTTCAGACAGCATTTTATTATTAAAAATTAAATTTTTTTAATAATAAATGTCGCATCCGACTTCAGGGCGGCATTTTATTATGGTGCAAACAGCTTAGTCACATCAAATAGCTAAGCCATCGCTGAATTTTATGCTGATCATTACCAAATTTAAATCGAAATATTATTGGTTGAAAGTTCAACACGTGACTAATTAAATCACGTGATATACTTAAATTACATCATTTCGCGACATTTTACGACATTCGTTTTATTAACATTTTTCTTTTTAAATAGAATTATAATGCTAAAGTCAAATAAACGTACTAGACAATCTCAGGATGCTATTAAGAAGCATTGGAAAAAAGTAAAAAATCCTGAAGAATCTGAAGAAATGCTTCTAGAATCATCAGATACTGAACCTGATACAAATGAACTTGATGAATCATGGTTTGACATTTTTTGGATAGAGGGTGAGAAAACATGCTTTGATAATAACGAAATTACTAAAATGAAAGAATTACAACCAAATACACTAGAACAACTGGTTGAAAATGCAAAGTCGTCATATGTATGGACTAAAAACTCATGTAAACCAGTGTATAATGGTACTGCATAATCAACATTGCGCAATAAAAAGGCATATTGGAAAAAAGCAGCTTTGGGTTCTAAGAAGATTACCGACATGTTTCCAATAAATGAAGCTGCTAAACCTAATACAAATTTCACATTTCTTACATTTGAAGACACATATGACAGCAATAATGATGATGATGATGAATTCACTTTGGAATCTCTGGATTCATTATTAAAAAATAAAAAAGATGATTTGCAACTAGAATGGTAAGTCAATTTCTCCATCTTGTTCAAGATCATAGATTTACCAAAATGGACGCGAGTAATCTTCTTGCTCAGAGCTTAAATAAGAGTCTATGGCAAGTACAACTTATTCGTTCATGAGCGAATTAGTGGCTTAATAAGGGTATGATTATTACATCTAAACGAGATCATCATGCAAAAGTTAGATCTCTTCTTTTTCATAAAGATTTCAAACTACGAGTTACCGAATATTTATGCATGCAGAAGTTTGAGTTAAATGTTAGTGATTTTGTAAAGTTCATTGAGAATGAAGTTATCCTTGCCATTGGGATAGAAGAAAAAACAAGCATCTCATACTCAACTGCACATGGATGACTGCATATGCTTGGCTGGGAATATAAAGACCACTCAAAAAACATTTATTTTGATGGTCATGAGCGTGAAGATGTAGTAGCATATAGATATCAATTTTTACAGCAATGGGTGGAATTACGAAAATGAATGGCTACTTACGAAGGTGAGAATTTAGATCAAATTATCTTGTCTGTACTTCTACACGGTGTCCTTGAGATCATTCCCGTTACTCACGATGAATTGATCTTTTATGCTAATGATGATGTAACCAAAGCTTGAGGTCCAGTGGATGAGAATCGAATTTGTCAAAAGTCACAAGGTTTTAGAAACCATGTAAGTGACTTTCTCTGTGAATCTATCGGACGACTCCAACTCTCAAAAGAGGAATGTGTCATTAACAATTTACTTCCTGATGGTGAGCAGCTTGTGTATACCGAATCTTGCATTACAATGTATCTTATATGAATCATGATGGCTGGTGAACAAGTAAAGATGTCATTAAGCAGGTAAAAGAATGAGCAATCCCAATATTTGAACGTACTCACCCGGGAAAAGTTGCACTGTTCATATTCGATAACAGTTGCAACCACAATGCATTTGCCGAAAATGCATTAATAGTCTCTAGAATGAACATGAAAGATGATGGGAAACAGCCACTTCTCTGTAATGGTAAAATGCCTAAAGGCATGCCTCATATCATGACATTTACAGATGTTGATAGTACAGTAAAGCCCAAAGATATCCGTCGAGTTCTTGAGGAGCATGGTTTGTGGATATCGGGTTTGAAAAGAAAATGTAACATGTGTACACAACATAATCCTGATCTAATTAAACTGGACTGTTGTGCAACATGCATCCTTTCTGCCCAACCCGATTTTGCATCACAAAAAATACATATACAGGAGGTAAGTTGTAATTAATATTCATTATTTCAAATATAACATGTAACAAATTTTTTTAAAATACTTAACTTTAGGTTATTAAGAAAGTGTGACATATGTGCATGTTCTACCCGAAATTCCACTGCGAACTTAATTATATCAAGTATTTTTGGGCAGAAGCGAAGCGTTACTCACGTCTTCATTGCAATTATTCGTTCGAGCATCTTAAGGAAGTTGTACCGCGCGCATTAGATTTAATTGGCCTAACAAAAATTCACTAATTTTTACGCTGTTCTACACGTTATATAAGTGCTTATGAGCTTAGACTTTCAGGTAAGGCAGCTGTCTTTGCGATTAAGCAATATTAGTCTCATCGTAGGGTTCCTGTATCTGCTTTGGAAGAATTCGATGTGTAAAGATAAAAAAAAATTTTTTTATCTAATCATATACGATCATATGAATAATATCCACCAATTATATTGCTTTTACGTGATACTGATGGTGCTGAAATTTTCACTATTACTATTAAAATTAGCATTAAAAAAATCCTAACTAAAAATTTTTTTTATAATAAAATGAATAAAAAAAATATGTTGCCTTAAAGACCATATCAAAGGCTATCTATTAACGTATTTTTTTTTAATGGTTATATGATTCAATAAAATTCCTTTACATTTTAAAACATTAAAAATTATTGGATGCGACTAAGCTGTTTGCACTATATTTAATATTAAAATTTATTAAAATATATAAATAAAATTTTAGATTTATAATTATTTATCAAAAGTATATTATTACTTTAGAAACATTTTTAATGATAAATTAAAATTCATGGATTGTATAATTATTTTTGATTTATTTTTATATAATATAATTAATTAAAATATTTATAAATATAAATACTTTATTGTAGAAAAATACAAAGCTACAAAAAAATTAAAATTTTATTTTATATACTAAATATGATTTTTTTTAATAAAATAAGTTCAGATTTAATATTCAAATGTTTTTTATTTTATATTTATAAACAAAAATAATATATAAATATATAAATAAAAAATTATATTTTTTTTACTTAATTTTTATTAGAAAGTTAACAATTATTATATAAATATAATATTAAATTTTTTTGTTTAAATAATATTCAATATTAAATATAATGAGTTAACATTTATTTTAAATTTTTATATAATTAAATAAATTTTTTAAATTTAATTATTATTTAAATCATTTATCATTAACAATTTAATATTAATTTTTTAAAGAAAATATATATCTAATGAAATTAATTAATTAATTAATAATTATATTATATAGAAATTTATAATGGTTTAACTTTTAAAATTACTTAATGATATAAAAGTTTTTTTTTATAATGATTAATTTCTTTGAATATAAGTCAAATTATAAAATAAATTAAAAACATCAGTTATTTTCAGAAATATAGTATAAAAAGGTAATATTTAAATTTTGGTTATTCACCTTCGGAGAATTATTTAAAATAACAAAATTCCAAAGAGATCGTCCAGTAGGAGTTGTCCAACCATCTAAAGCCAATGTTAAGTTATTTGTATTATCAAAAATTTTTAAGATTTTGATATTAATTCTTGCAAGTTCTTGTTCAACAAGTTCATGTGAAAGTCGTTTTCTACAAGAAGGATTATAATAATATTGCTTATTAAATTACATTTTTAAAGAAATCAATTATAAAATTTTAAAAGGATTTTTGGAATATCTTTATCGTTAAAAAAATCATATAAAAGAGGTATGCACAATTTTTGACACCAGAAAATACAAGTCGCAGTATATCGATTGAACGGAGTAATCTTATTATTTGACACTAGTGCCTGTAAAATTTCGGCCAACCAACCTTTAAACCCAAAAAATTTTTTTGATTATTTAAGTTTAGATCTGATGAGATAAATCAAAAAAATTTTTTCATCAAAGAAAATTTTTTTTACAAAAGATGTCTGCACAAACTCTAATAGGAGGTGTAAGTCGTCGCAATTCATATAAAAATGCTTTTGCTTTTGCAAATGTGGCGCTAAGGTCTTTTCTACGGAACAAACCAACTTTCGATTTGAGATCAGAGTTACAGCATTGTTAGTTTTTATTTATTCAGTATATAAAGCGAATTTTATGATTTATATTTGATTTTATCAATACCTTTTCTTATGAATATGTTTAGCTCGGTCGATAACTTCAGTGAATCGAGGATATTCTACCTTAAACGTGTTGAAAAATAAACGGTTCTCTTTTGATACGCGTTTATCAACTGGATTAAATACCTCGCCACAACTTTTTTTAATTCGTACATATGCTAAGTTAGCACGAACAACAAAAGAAAATATAACGAATAATGAAACAGAAACTCAAGTATCTAATGAAGAGGATGCCTCTATTATAAACAAAGATGAATATGTTCCTTTACGGTTTGATGATATTAGTTCAATGTCAGAAAACACAAAAAAAGCTTTACAAAAAGTATTTAAATATCATGAGATGTCAAAAGTTCAGGACGCTGTACTATCAAAATTACCAATCGAAGGTGATTTATTTGTAAAAGCAAAGACTGGAACCGGCAAGACCTTGGCATTTTTGATTCCGGCTATCGAAACCATAATTCGTAACTCTCAACCCGAACATAGAGGAGAAATGGTTTCAGTATTAATTATTTCCCCAACTCGCGAATTAGCACAACAAATAGCCAATGAAGCGAACCGACTTTTATCTTATTATAATTATAAAGTTCATTGTTTAGTAGGCGGTGAGAGCAAATCAGCTCAAGTCAGAAAATTATCATATCAAAGGGTAGATTTTATTGTAGGTACCCCGGGCAGATTGTATGATCTATTATCAAGCGTACCAAATTTTAAAAAGCAATGTAGAGGCGTAAAAACTGTAAGTTCTTTAATTATATATATATATTCTTTTTGAATGTAAAATATTTTCTATTATTATTTTTTTTAAAAAAAATTATTTTTCTCTTTGGGACTTTTTTTTTTGTTTGTTTAACTCGAATAGTTAATTCTTGATGAAGCAGACCAGTTATTAGATATGGGTTTTCGAGAAGATATTCAAGACATCGTGGAATATATCCCAAAAGAAAGACAAACCTTTCTATTTTCCGCAACAGTTTCTCCACAAATTCGACAAATAGCCAAAATGTCTCTCAAGCCTGATTACTCATTTATTGATACCGTTGATGCGAATGATGTTAACACGAACCTCCAAGTCAAACAGTCATATATCATAACCCCTTATGATTCGCATCTTAACGCTATTCGAAATGTCATGAAGGAACATAAGACATCACATAAAAATGGAAAAATAATAATGTTCTTATCAACAAGAATGGGAACTATGCTTTATGCCGAATTTTTGAGAAATCTAGGTGATTTAGAAGTTTTTGAACTCCATTCCGGTTTGTCACAAGCACAACGCTCCAGAGTATCAGAGAGATTCCGCAAATCAAAAAATAGTACAGTCCTTGTTACTTCCGATGTATCAGCACGAGGTGTAGATTACCCGGGAGTTACTATGGTGCTTCAAGTTGGTGCTCCTTCTTCTCGGGAACAGTATATTCATCGTTTGGGACGAACAGGTCGTGCAGGAAGGGAAGGTGAAGGAGTTCTTATTTTGGCACCATTTGAGAAAGGATTCATAAAACTTATTAATAATCTACCAGTAAAAGAAGTAGATGGTCGATCATATATTGTTAAGGATGATGGTATGATCGAAAGAGCTCTTGAAGAGCTTGATTATGATCAGATTAGGAGTGCTTGCGCAGCCTTTCTAGGATATTGTGAGTAATTATCTTAATATGCAAAATTTTTATAATTATCCTTCATTAAATTATAAATAATTTTTATTTTTAGATTCAGGAAAAACAAATACTTATCTCAGAAAAGATAATTTATTACCAGCTGTTAATGAATTTTCACAGTCTTTTGGACAAGACATCCAATTGAGTCCATCTTTCTTGGATAAGTTTGGGATTGGCCAATCACGAGGTGGTAATAGATCTGGTAGAAATCGTGCTGACAGTTTTGGTGGAGGCAGATTTGACAATAATTCATTTGGTAGAGGTCGTTCCGATAGTAAATCATTTGGTAAATTTAACGATGATGGTGGATCCAGATTTAAAAAACGTGAATCTCGTGACCGATACAAACATTGATGATGGACATTTTTTGTTTTTTCTCGGCTAAAGATAAAATCTTAAGAAAGCCAATAATACAGTTAAATTAATTGCTGATATTTATGTAACTTTTCTTTATTATATAAAAAATTCTCATAAAAATGATTTCATGAAATTATTAAATAACATGTTCACTTGGTTCATTTACAATTAGAACTAGAGAAACATAGAAGAAATAAAATAATATTAACTTTGATAATTAACATTGGTAATTATCATGAAAATTAAAACTTTAAATAAAGCATTTGAATTCAAAAAGTCAGTCTCACGCTAAAAATATGCGAATACATGGTGTTCTTTATGGATCATCCGTAATAGCTTGTATTTTTAATTGATGAATGCTTCAAGACGATAATTAATTAATGTCAGGAGTGGATTTTGTGATTTGATGGTAAAGATTTTGATGGTTGTAAATAATGCACGACTTTTACTAGAGTTATTTTGGATTACTACTATCGTTTGGGGAATAAAATTATTTTTGAAGTACCTTTGTTTTAGATATTTACAGTAAATTTATGTGTAGTAATTAATATCTTTTCTTTTTTAAATTTGGCAATACCAAATATTTTTGATTAGCCTGTGGGTAGGGTTGGGAAATTTATATGTACTAGATAAATTAACATTGTACTGTACTTATATTTATTTTATATTAATTATTAACTTCCCAACCCTATCTGTGGGTAAACGGAATTGATATAGTCCGTTTTGTTAAATTTAGTATTTAGTGACCATTTTTTATTAATTTCAAACAAGTTGTTGATCTTTTTTATAACCATTATTTTCGGGTTAAATCATCTGTTTTGTCGATTTTTTTAGAAGGATCCTTGCTAGAAATAAAAAAATAAAATTAATGCAACCCAATTTATTTTTTGGGGCAAAATTTCTTTCATAATTTACTTACGTGACTTGTTCAGAATTGGTCAAAATATCATCCAAGGTGACTCTATTCAAATTAATCCTATTTTAAACCAATCATAAAAATCATCAAGATGTAAGATAGAATTCTCAGAATTATTTGCAATGAACGTTTAAATGAAATGATAACCCACTTTCGAGATTTAATCACTTGACCGCGAAAAGTTTTAGTGAGAACGGATTCTAATTGAGGTTTTTTATCCTTATCTTCCCCTTGATCTCCTTGATTTCCTGGTTCTTTACTTGTCGATGCACCTTCATTTGATTCGATTATTTTATCTAATCTAGGTCTCTTGGAAGGAAGGACAATGTTTGTAGGAGATAGTTTAGATCTTGGCAATGGAGACTTTTCAAGAGTTACCCTTTGTTTGTTTGTTTCGGAATGGTCACTAAATTGCAATTCTAATGGTTCGCTTGAAAGCTCAACCTCTTTTTCTTTTTTTTTTTTAAAAAAAAAAATCAAACGATTATTTGTCATCATTTTAAAGCATAAGACTTTAAAAACAAAACAAAAAATAAAATAACAAATTACAAATCTACCATTCGGATTTAATATATTTATTAATTTTTTCACTTTTCTTTTCTTGTTATTTAAGTGTTTTTTGAACTATATAGATATAAGAATAATAATAACTAAACTGACAAAATATTAAGGGAATAATAAAAAATAAAATAAAAATAAAAATAATAAAAATAATAATAAAAAAAATAATAATAATATATATATATATATACTGTATATATATATATTAGATATGTTAATTGTTATCCTACTTTATCTATCATCTTTTGATTATCGGTTTTATCACTAGTCATTAATTCGATTTTTTCTTGCGCAAGATCATTAATCTGTATCAAATCATTAACGCGCGTTTCACAATTGACATTATTCATCTTTTTTTTTTTAAAAAAAAAAAAAGAAAAGAAAAACAAAATCGTGATCAAATATAATTAAAATACGTTTTACAAATCAAATTTATATTAATTTTTTTACCATGATTTGATTCCTTTCTTCAATGAAATAATCCATCCATTCTTGCCACATCTTTAAAGTCTCGATCTGCGAAACCGGATCCAATGAGACTGTTCCGAGAGTCAATTGCAATGGCTATTAGCGAATGATTTAAAAATAGAAAAAAAAAAAGATATAACGTGATTAACGTGTTGACTTTTTGTCGATTACATATTTCTTAATCGATACCATGATTTCAGGTTGATCCATTAACAAATTCCAAGAAAGCTATTGAAATCAAGGAAAAAAAACAAATAATAAGTAGAGAATAAATGATCTATTACGTAATCAATGACCATCCTTTTACCTCGGCGTCATCAGCAATTCTATCGATCCGACACGATATATTTTGATTTTCAAACAACTTCAATCCAGATAATGCAGCATAAGTGGCTTCACAAAATATTCCCTCATCGCGTATCACATCAGGTTTAATCCGTTTTAAATCCCCCAAATTGACTTTTTTTTTTTTATTTGATTTGATTTGATTTTTTTTTTAATGATTGGTGTGAACGAAAAATTTCTTGGAGAAAATCGATTAAAAAAAAAGGATTTTTTTTTTTTTACCAGTTCGCGTCCAAAACGAGGCACAATCGGTAACGATTAATTCACAAATGATCATGTCATCTAATCCCGATAAATCTTTCAACGAATCAACCTTCCAAATTGTCTTGATGTAATACATCTTTAAAGGACCATTTCTTTTTTTCAAAGGTGATTGAAAAATCTTTATATGATTCACGGTCGCCATGATTTTTTTTCTTTAAACAAAAAGATAATGATTATTCGGGATTATTCGATGATTAAAAAAAAAAAAAAAAATGCGAAGTGAGGAGAGAAGGAAAAAAAAAAAAAAAAAGTCGCTAGACAAAAAAAGATTTTGGGCTAAAGCCTTTTCGGAAAAATTCCTATTTATACCACGAAATTTCTTACGACAATTATGAATAATTTATCCATTTCCGGAATTCAACCTGTTTAAAATTTTTTTTTCCCCAACTCTTTGAAAAAATCGATCTTTGATCCTAGTTTAACATTTTTTAAAATGAGGAGTCGAAAGGAAAGATATGAAGCTGAAGATGTTTCGCTTTTCGATGATGTAATAATGATACCGCATATATGTATTTTTTTTTTTGAGGAGGTTCATATATTTTGCTTGTTTGTTTTATCAAGAGAATTTATCATAGAAATCTTCACCCATCCCAAATAAATCCCACCTAGACAAAAAGGACGGTTGCATATATGCGATAAAAAAAATTTATATATACATAGCATTCATTCATTCATAAAAATCAAATGAAATGATAGATCGGAAACCAAAAATTGTCACTTTTATTCTAAATATGAAACATAATTTATAAAAATAAAATAATGTCATAATGATATTCTCTTTTTGTTTGCATCATCATCAATGCAAGATCTGTGGGTTCCCTAAACTTATCAAATTAAGTTTCCTCATAATTAATGAATTCGTAATTCAACGCACGTTTAAAAGATTTAAAAGATCAAGCATAATTCGTCAAGGTTTAAACGCGTAATCACGCTATTCTCTTTCAAATGACACGACGTGTTTTTCCCCCAAAATCTTGAATTACATTTTTTCTTTAGACGGGAAATGATATCAAAGATATCAAAGGTTACTGCGGCAATCAACATTGACAAAAAGATGAGCCGCAGGAGAATTAGCATACTTATTATATGCATCCCATTAAAAAAACAAAGAAAAGCCTTTTATGAACATAAACCTGAAATTTCGGGAATACTCGACCTTATACAAAATAAAATTTTATCAACACGGAAAAAAGAATGAATTTTACATAAACAAAATTTCTAATATTAAATTTAAACTTTTTAATGTAGATCCGGAAAGATCACATATCCCAATCACAATGGTACACAGAATTAAATTGTATTATTTATCTCCCTAAAAGTTAAATTAAAAGTACTAAGCGAAACGTTAAACTTAGATAAGGAACGATTTTGCGAATGTCATGAATTTCCAAAAATTTGTGGAAAAAAAAAATTTTTTTTTTCCTTTTTTTCCTATAAAAAAAAAATAATAATTTTCACATGATATAAACAAATAACCATTATGTTTATTATGTTCCAAATATATATATATATATATAAAAATCAACAAAAAAACCCGACTAGTTTCCAATTGTTTACGTAATTAATTCCTTTTTCTTTTTTGGAAAATCATAAACAAAGATTTATATGATTTATTCCATAACAAAAAAACTGTGTCTTCTTCATTCTTGGCGTTATACAAGTTGGAGTCTTTAACATCCTTCTCGATTAGGAAATTACAAGTTATGCGCTATAATTTTATTTTTTCAGTTCGTAAGGAAAAAAAACCAGTCTCGTCACGATTAAAAATGTGTATGCTATACAATAATTTTAATGGTTCGCTATATAAAGTTTAGGAATAATTTAATGAATGTCGAGAAAACAAATGTTTTGTGATTGGAATGATATCATTTTTTTCTTTTCATAGCAAAAAAACATCGACTAAAGGGAAAACCGTTATCGTCGTACCAATCTTGAATATATATATATAAAAATGGTTTTAAATTTTTTTTCCTTTGCCACCATGAAATGACCAATTGTTCTAAATTAAAAAAAAAAACATCCCTTTTTTTTTTTGACATCTATCAAAATATATGATGCATAAAGTGAAAGCCTTTTTTCAATGAAACCTTAAATTGTTTAAAATTGGTTAAAACATACTTTTTTTTCCCTAATTAACTTTTTGACAAACAAAAAAAAAAAGCACAAGCCAGTCTAATTTATTTCTGCTTATCAAGGAAGTTCTGATGATCAGAGGAAATCAACAAATTAAGGCAAATTAGGTGGTGATATCATGACAATTTGAGGATAATAAATGCTATCAATCAGCCTCTGATAGAAAAAAAAAATTTTTTTTTTTAATTCATTGCATATGATTTTTTCATAAAAAAAATGAATCAACTTAAAAAACAAATATTTACAAGAGTTGATCGGTGTTAAAAGAAATGGGAAAGCAGATAAAAAAAAAAAAACGCCAATTTACGTAATTTCAACCGAAAATTTCTTTTGACCTCATGTTAACATTGATAGATCAACAGGGTCATTGTTATTAAAAATCAAACAAATCATTGATTATTTGGGAATCATGAGAGGAGAGGAAAATAATAATAATTATTATTATTATTAAGAAAATAGAGGATAAAAAAAGCGCCACAACATATTATTTATGACAATATCTTTTACAAAATTCTTTTTAGTGGTTGAATGCGATTCCTGCAAGTAACATGTGAAGATTCTTTGAATTTCGGTATTTTCGGTTCGGATGATGCCAAATGCGGTGGATAAATTGTTATGGCTTATAGGGTTATATTGTTGATTTTTTTTTTTTGATATTTGTTTAATATCCTCCTTTGGGAAATTCAATTATTATATAACTATCTATCACATGCGTGAGAAATATAGTAATTGCATAGTGAAAATGATTTATCACACGTTTTTTTCACATATCCAACACATGCCGATTAAGAAATCACCACATTCTTGTTTTACAAATAAAATCGTTTTTAAGGTTTGACCATTGCGAACCAACAAACGAATGAAACGTTGTTCTAATAAAATTTGGAGCTGTTTGCTTGGTTTAGATTGTTAAAACAAATGATTGATATTCCTAACATTGAACAAAAGGGGAGGGGGAGTGTTACAAGAAAAACTTGTCTGGAGGCTTTGTAAAGCCCAGGAGGAATTCTTTTTTTTTCGTTCGATTAGCTAAGCCCAACAACATTTAAAAAAATTTTTTTTTGATGATTACATCCCATTTAAATTTTAATTCCGCTTCCATCTTCCCAGAATCATCTTAATTCTTTTATTCTTTTATGGATTTTTTTTTAAAAGTTATCGAAATATTCTAAATATGTAGATGAGCTGAAAATAAAAACGCGTGGGCGGGATAATCTCTTCTATTTTGCACCAGTACAATTAATTCAATGGTGCAAAATTCCTTTTTTTCCTGCATTATCAGTATGCAAGAACATCTTAATAACGTGACGGCCAAATAGGTTAATTCCGATCATACATGACGAAAAAAGAAATAAAAATTTAAGGAGGTATTCCGCGGTGAACAGGCATATTACTCATAATGGCTGTCTAAAGAATCGCCCACGTTTGCTCCTTTTGAAATTTTTTACATGTGGTGTAAATTATTAGTAAACAATCATGTAAGGAAAACCTTTGTGTGCCCGAATTTTTTCATCTTTTATAATGGCAGTGTGACCAAAGATAACAAATTGTCAAATTAAATTCGTGATGGATTCACGATGCATGTACAAAGATAAATGACATATTATTTGAACCGAAAAAAAAAAGAAAAATTAAAAATAAATTAAAAATGATGACAAAAGTCACAAGTATGGTTAGCTTTAATGTAAATAGAAAATAGACTTTATAGATAAAGGCTGTGTCACAATAAAAAAAAACCACATGAAAATAAAAGAATTCAAGCCTCATAAAAAAAAAAGGTACGTCAATGAACAGAGTATGATCCCCAATTCGATCTACTTATTTATGATCTACTTCTTTTAAAATTATGAATGGACGGATAAACAATATGGTGAATCAAATCGCGCTCTAATTTACGAAGCATTGTATTATTGTACAAGTGTTGTTTATGTATTACAATTCTAAAATACCAAAACTTAATGTTGCTTTTTATTTGAGTAACCTTTTTTTTTTTTTTTTTTAATTCCAAAAAAAAAAAATTTTTCTCTATGTACAAGGATTTATATCGAATAATAATGTAATGATGTAGAAAAAAAAAACCCCCCAACCCCAAGGAAAAGGGAAAGAAAATAGAAGTTATCTGGGGATGATCTATGTAGTTATGAAGAAACTAATTAGGTTTTAGGAAAAAAATAAAATAAAAACGGTCAAGAAAATTGTTGAATGACCAAATAAACGTTAAAATTAAACATTATTGCTGCCAAAGTTGGATTATTTATTAATTATTCTAACTAACTAATTATTTATTAAGAGTTATTAATCAGATTAATATGAAACTTCTTCTTTGCAATTGAAGCTGCTGGAGGTCGCATTTTGAAATTCATCTTTAATTCTTCGTAATTCGCGATATGAAGGAGAATCTTTGTAAGCGATTGTTGCTTTCATCGCAGCCGCTAAACCGACGAAGAACGCATTTCCCACTTTCTCATGGACGTTATATTGTTGATCAATCTCCAACGCCAAGTTGATTCCGGTCCTTGATATCTCCCAAGCTTTATCTTGAAGTCCATAAGTTTCGTCAATTTTCTGGATCTTCTTCATGGTGTAATTCATTGTGGCTGTTATTGCATCGGGAATTGGTGATTGTTTTAATGCGACAGCCGAAGTGATTGCGGCTTGTATGATATGTTGCGATATGTTTGCTCCATTACTTGATTGAGGTTCTTCACATTCGACGGTTTTTGCGGCCGAAAAAGCATTGGTCGACTCCATGAAGTCATCGGTGAGTCCCGACCGATCCATAAAATCTCTTAATTTATTCTTTAACGCGTCCCTTCGAGATTGATTGGCATGAACTACGAAAAGGAGAAAAAACAAGATCGTGTGAATGAAAAGAAGATGTCATAAAAACACAAAAAAAAATCACATCTTGCTTACTAGGTAAGGCTTCCAACATGTTTTCGATCGCTGTCAAATAAAATTCCATTGCGACATCATGATTCCCTTGATTGTCCTCTTCAACGGCAAAAGCTGATAAAGTAATGGCATCATCAACTTTCTTTCTATTGATTTTGTTTGAATGTTTCTTCCTTCGACTTGTTACGTGGGAAGGGGCGTGATGTTGGTGATGAGAGGAAGGTGCAGCGTTAGGTGTAGATGATGAGCTAGAAGATTGCGCGGTTACAGAGCTTACGTTACCCATGTTATTGTTTGCAACCACCAATCGTTGAGGAGCGGTGGCAACAATGGAAGATGAATTTTGTTGTTTAGGAACTCGTCGTTGGGTACGTTTGTTATGAGTGGGTTGTTGTGGTGCGGTTGGTGCTGAAGCAACGATTGAGGAAGGTTCAATAGAAGAGATTTTTGCTTCTTGTTGAGAGGGTTGTTGAAAATATCCGCTAAACGAAAGGTTCGTCAAAGAAGAAGGAAGAAATTGTGTTGGAAGCGTTGATGGCATATTGATACTGCTAAATAATGATTTCACATTTTTTTGACTCGGTCCGTGATAAAAGGCGGCTGCTGGTGTATCAAACATTTTTTTTTTTATGATTTATAGTTTGATTAGTTTGATTGATTGCTGCAAAGGAAAAAAATCTTGTACTTAATTCCTTTTTTTTATTATTATTATTATTAATAATTTATTTTTATTTTTTTTTGAAAAAATTCGAGAGAAAAAAAAAGATCTAGATATTTTGTTTGGTTTGGTTTGGTTTGGTTTTTTTTTTTTTTCTTCAAGAGAAAAAAAATTATAGAAGAAAAAAAAAAGAATAATGTATATATATATTTTTTTTTTTGAGGTAAAAAAAAAACGGGTGGTTTTTGTGCTTTTGCGCACCATCTATTTGTATGAAAAAAAAATCCCGGAATTCAATTGAATAGAGTATGCAATATAAAAAATTTTTTTTTTTTTTTTTTTTTTTTTTTTAATTGATAAATTAACATATATAAATAAAATAATAACACGTTTTACAATAATATAATATATGTTACATCTGCGCGTGGAAAATAAAAATACTTTGCTAAAATAGGACAAGTAAAAATTCAGATATAATAAATTGTCCTTTGACGAGTTCGATTTTGTATCCAGGGTTTCGTTTGATTCTTGGCTGACGGGATAAGTTTGGTACCTTAAGGAGCATTTCGGAAAGGTATCCCACTTTGACAAAAATGAAAATCCACATGAAAAAAAAAAGATAAGCTTACTACAATAAAATGGTGAGAGATATTATCGAATAAATAGCTTAGTGGATTCTTTCAGGAACAATGTTCGTTCTTTACTAACAATGTGATGGCACTTACCAAATTATTCATTAATTTAGGTTAACGATGTTTAAACTAGGCAAGAGAGAACTAAATAGGAAGATTCGTTGGGGAGGTCGAATTTCATGAACATAACTCCGACCTCAAACTCCTTATGATGATGGTATGATTTCAATGAACGAGTTGATTTCATTTGATTTCATAATTTTTTTTGTTTAACCGGATTACAAATTAAATAATTAAAATCATTTCAGGCCAAATGTTGGGTTGCTGCGTACGAATTTCGATGATCATTTGGGTAACTCGATAACATGAGATTTTCACGTTAGACTGATAAATTTCAATATATCACCCCTACCCAGAGCGTGAATTATCACCTGTCACATCCGTCACGAACATTCCATTTTTGGTCTTATTGGTTTTGTTTTCAATAGTTCTATCAAAAAGAATGAAGATCGACACGACGCGAAAAAAAAAATATGGCCGCAGCGTAACGCGCCGGGTTTCTTTCTCGGATATCACAAAATGGGGCTCTTTGCTTGATGATTGTTTTGCGGGTTTTGCAAGTAAAAGCTCAACCATTAATGAATACCGTGTAATGCACTATTTCTTTTTATGTAAATGGATGATGATTCAACGTGAATATCTTCGTTTCAACCATAAAAGCGGGTTAAGATTGTCATGCATAAACGCATAGATTGACTAACTGACGTTAGTTAGCCAAGTATAGAGGAATAAAAGGTAATCAGCATGAACAATCATGTGTCTAGAAAGCTATACACCGAATGTACGTGCTTTGGATGAACATTTTCATTCTTTTGGACCAATTATGAATGAGTCTTTTCTTTTCAATTCGATATTTATTATTTATTTGGAGAGATAAACATCTTTTGCCTGCAATTAATCTACGAATCCTTCTGTTTTAAAAATCACCCCGCATTAAACTTATCATTTACCGAAGATGGGTTATCATTTGCTCAATTGACGACAATTTGAATTTTTTTTTTTAAATTTAATCTTCCTCAAGTTAGCTAATTAAAGGATTTCACTTGCCTGAAATATTTTAATATAGGATTAAAGTTTGTGTGGTATCACATTTTGTCCTCAAGTTTTTGATGTGGAATTCAATTCGTCATGCAATTTCTCTTTTCGTCCTCTTTCATATGTAACATCTTAAAAATAATTTAAGCAAATAAAGTAAGCTTGAATGGCGCTTTTATTAGGTTCCTCAAACATCAAAGGATTACAATCTGGATTAAATTTAAAATTTGCTTTTTTTCGCGTCATTTTACTTATGAACCCCCAAAAGGTTTATCATAATAATAATACAAAAAAATCGATTTTATTTTGTGTAAGCATATTTCGTTAGATTTTTAAAAGTTGAAGATTAAAACGGGTTAAATCACCTGTGATTTCACAGTTCGATGATTTTCACGGTACGTGTGGGCGTATGTAAATTATTTCTTTTTTTTTTTTCTCTCGGAATTCCTATTAACAACTTTGTTTCAATCCTTTTTGGTTTATCTCAATTAAAAAAGGTAATAATAATAAAACAATTATTCAATTGTTTATTCAGATTATTCAGAACAATTCATATTTTTCTGGTTTTTGGTTTTCACGTGACGCATAAATCAACTAGTTTGGGCGGGTTTACCTAGACCATATGTATAAATAAATGGTTTTTTAAAGTACGTGTCACGTGATAGCTCAATTCATAACCTAATCACGTTCGATTTGCATATCAACCCATGTGACTTTGCTGTTTCGTAATTCAAAATGGTTGAAAAACATTGTTTAATGTGATGATAAGAATTAGTTTTCAAAATAATCAACCCATTTTGTTTAGTAAATGACATTTTATATTATCCTTGTATAAAATCTTGGTAACAAAGACCTTTTAGCGAATAACAGAATTTCTATTAATAAATCCAAAACCATAGCGATGGGATCTTTTTTTTTTTAAAAAAAAAAAAAAAAAATCTTTGAACTGATTTATTCTTAAAATTTTATTGTAGGAATAAAATTTATTATTTATTTGATTATTTAACTACTATCATTGGTCATTATTAATTAATTAATTCCAACTTTTAATAGTAAATATAATAAAATTGATTAAAATTTTCTACTTTTTTTTTTAACTTTCAACTATTATTGAATAAAAAATTGTGTGGTCATAATGTTAATAAAAGAATAAGTGTTATTTATACAATTAAAAGTTTCATCATATAATATTTTTATAATATTTAAGATAGTTATAATTAAAGAAATATTATAATGAGTATTTAAAAGAATTGTATTGTGTCTTAAATTTTCAAGTAGAATAAGTTAGAATTTAGGTTAATTTTTTAAAAACAGAAAGTCAAATAAGCAATATCACAAGAATATTGTATCATAAAGGTATAATGAGTAAAACTAGTTGTATGAATAATTTTGCAAAGATATTTTGTTAAAAAAACTAAATTTTCAAGTCAAATAAATCAGAATTTAGTTGATTTTTGAAAAACAGAAAATAAGTAATATTGCAAAAATATTTATTGTAAAGGTATCAAATCAAATGAGTAAGAATTAGTTGATTTGAGATATATAAAAGTACTAATTTTTCAATTGACTTTCTTTAGGAAGTAGCAATTTCTTAAACATTTTTTTATATATTTTCTTGCATAATTTCTTGTATACATATATAATTAATTAATAAATTATATAAATTCGATTTTCAAATTTAACAAATCTCTATTAATCAACTTTTATCTTTTCCAAATAAATAACTAAAGAAACAAGCATAATAAGTAGAATAATCACAACAATCGAAATAAGTGAAACAAAAATCTAATGAGAAGCTGATAGTTTTAGAACATAAGTTAATTTTTATATTTACTTGATCTATAATTTGGAAATTTGAATGAAACCCATCAAACCTGTCAAGCTATATCAAATAGTTGAAACTATATTATAAACTTATTAAAAACCTGTCAAAATTAGAGGTTTAGACATTTCAACAAATCCAAAATAGGTTGACGAATTGCAAAAATAATATAAGGTTATTCAATTCTCATCAAAATTCTAACACAAATCAATAGTAACTTCTTCAACTTTAGTCAAAATGATAACTATTAATAAATCTGATGATTTACAAACTGGTATCAATTTGTCTTATTCTCCGATTAATAAATATAATAATCTAACAATATATTTCTTATATAGAAAATTGAAAGCTAAAGGAACAACTCAACAAATTTTGCAAAATGATTGAGCATCTCAAATGACAAAATTATAATCTCTTCTGTGAAAATAAATAACTAGAATCCAAAAATCAATTCTTTGCTAAAATTAACAATGAATTCAGCAGGAAATTAATGATTTACAGGAAAGATAAAATTTATATTTGAGAATACTTATTTTAATATTTTACTTACTTTTTTTATTTTGATATTTTAGATTCAATCTATTTGTAAAATTACAACTACCCAAATTAATGAAGCAGCTGAAAAACAGTTTTAGCGATAAGCTTTCTACTAAATAACGAAAAGCAAACCAATTTATTGTACTAATGATGAAATAGAATATAAATTAATAAAAATCATCTCTAAAAATAATGGCAATTCATCAGTAGAAGTATCTAATATAAAAGAAACCAAGTATATTTGAATTTTTATTAATTGTATTGACATTCTAAATTTTATACTGATTTTTTTTTCTGATTTTCATATTTAGACTGAAATGAAAGTGGTTTTAAAAATTATTGTTTTAAAATGGAACATAGACTATGATAAAACTTTTAATAGCAAAAAAAATTATCGAAAAGTAATTGAGTTTAATCCTAGGATTACAAAAGGTCTTAGTTCTGAATTTTTAACCTTCTACTTCTATTAACCAAGACTTCAAAACCTTCATAAATCTTGATGATTAACTTAATGATAAAAATAAAATGAAAAGGTGTCATAAAACAATGATAATTACACACAAATGATCAAATACATAAAATTAGTGAATTCTGAATTTAGTATATTTTAATCTGAATTTTGATCTATTAAGTTTAATTTATTATTTCTAGAAAAAATTATGATAAGTAAAGACTGCTAAATTATTATTTACGAATAATATATACAAATTACAAAATATGAAAAGTGGTTTTTATTGTGAATACTAGCTAATTACTTATATATTTAAACCTTCATACAATTACCTTCTATACAGTCACACTTTTTATAAGCATTCATTTTTTATAAAATAGAATTTAATATTATTAAATTTTATCTACATAGTCACAAATCAGCTATAGTCATTATCACTTTATACTTATAACGTACATATCATTTTTATTAGTAATTAGATCTCTTTATAATCATAAATTTCTAATTGGCTTATATCAAAAAATTTAATTAGTTGATCACATAAATGTAGCATAAAAATTTGTAATAAGTAAAAAATAACATGTAAAATATAATGCACACAAAAATGTAATGCTTAAACATATAACAATATATAACAATCAAATTAGAAAATGAAACAATAATTTGTAACACCAGAAAAATAAAACAATTTTTTTAAATTTTCATTTTTCACATCAAATAATAGCTATGATGTTACAAGTTTTAAACTGTTATTATAGCTTTATCATTAAAAAATTTCTTCAAAAATCCCTTTTTAAAGCAATTCTCAAATAATCTTTATTTATTGTCTTTTTTGTTTTATTGGTTTTTTATAATATTTGACAGATTCAAATGATATTACTTAGCTATAAATATTAACCTCAAATAATAAATTTGTAAATAGGTAAAAAAAAAATAGTAATAAAACACATTTTAAAATTGCAACTTATTTTATTGAAAAATATAACTTTAAATATTGATCACAGTACTATAATAAAAATATTAGTCAAAAGTGAAAAATAGCCTTTTATATTAGAAATTGAAGGTTTTAAAGAAATTTTTAAATATAAAGAAGTCAAGTTTTAAAACTTGATTGTGCTATGAATCTATGAATAAAAAATATAATAATAAATAGGATTATCTTAACAGATTTATTAATAAAAAAAAAGCAAGATTTTTATCAATGCATTTAATAGGATTTTGAAAATCGAATTGAATCAAATATTTGATTAAATCAAATTAAATTAAATCAAATATTTGACGAATCAAATCAAATTAAATCAAATATTTGATAAATCAAATCAAATCAAATCAATAAAATGATTAAAT
The DNA here is from genome assembly GCA_946474995.1 of Funneliformis geosporum. Lineage (NCBI taxonomy): Eukaryota > Fungi > Glomeromycota > Glomeromycetes > Glomerales > Glomeraceae > Funneliformis > Funneliformis geosporum. The sequence goes on along the minus strand of CAMKVN010000404.1, from coordinate 6,670 downwards.
ATATATATATATATATTTTTAAGACACAGTGAAGCATTTATTTACTAAAAAATATTTTCATAATATAAATTAAAGAAAATCCCAAAATGGATACATAAAGTAGAAAATAAAGTAAATACTATCTAGCCTTCATCAAAGGCATATATATGCTTTTTCCAACTAAATCAACCAGTTATTTCATTACATTCAATTCAAAAAAATTAATTAAATTCACATTATAAAAATTTTTTTTAATTAAATTTTTTTATTTTTTTATATTTTTATTTTTATATTTAATAACATTTATACTAAAGACGTCTTCCTAAACTATTTTTAGAAAATTTGAGTTTTGAGATATTTGAGATAAAACTATTTGTTTATAATAAATATCTTTATTTAAACTTCTAATAGGTTTTCCTAAATTCAATTAAGTTTCATCAAATTTCAGATTTAAAAAAAAAAATCATTTTAAAGATTTCAAAATAGTTTTTCAATTTTTAAATTATATGTTAAAATAGGTTTTGAATAGCATCATTAAGTTACACAATTAAAACTTTATTTTTTTTAAAAAGAAAAAGCACTATTATCCTGATATTCTTTTTTTATTATTATTAACCATTATTATTTCTAAAATTATACAAAAAATTTATACATAAAAATATTAAAATATATTATCAGATTTTAACCAACTTTTAAAATACATCATTACATGAATTGTATTACTTTCAAGTTTATTACGTTCTGGTGTAATTACATTGCCATTTTAACTAAATAATCATTCTACAGATACACTAGTAGATTGTATTGATAAATAATCACGTATTATCATAAATAATGTTGGATAACTAATTTTGTGATTTTTCAACCATTCTAATATATTTATAGTTCTTGGTTCTAGTAAACTATTAAGATAATTAAATAGTTTATCATATTCATTATTATTTCGAAAGCATTTAGAAATAGAAAATAAAGAATCTTCATTATTGTTATCATTATTATTATTAAAAATAGCAGGTATTGAAGTTGGAAAGTAAATAGAATGATATTTATCAAATTTACCTACAAATCTAATTTTAATAATAAAAATTTTTTAAAATTTAAAATTTATTCAATTTCTATAGTAAAAATTAATTTACTTATAAATTTTTTGCTTTTCTATAAAATATGTCATCATCATTTTTTATTCAACTTTGAAAATATCCAAACTTCCATTATGGATCAATAATCATTGCAGCTGTAACTAAAGATTTTGAAGATTTTTTATCCTTCATTATTTTTCATCTATTAGATAATTGTAAACTAAACTTATAGTAGAATAAGTCAATGCAGTTAAAATTCTTATAAATTGCTTTAAAAAAATTACAATTTCCTTAAGAGACTTCCAATCTGATTGAGTAAAGCTAATATCTCTGATAAATGAAAATTCATCAGTTAAAATAATCTTATCAAAAATCTAATTATATAAAATCTTTAATTATATATATATAAATCTTTAATAATTTAAATTTTAACTAAAGTACTAACTACTTTCAAATCTAAAGCATATTTAATTTTTTCATATATAGAATTCTAATAAATCAAAATGTCTAAAATTGGAGACAGTTTTTCAATACCATTAAGATTTGAAATTTCTTTGAATTTTTATCATCGTTAGGGAGAAGAATAACATTTAATAATAATATTTCTGATTCAATCTATTTCACATTTAAATTCTTTTAAAGTATATTGAACTGCAAGGTTCAAAATATGAGCAAAACATTAAATATGATTATTTTTAACTGAAAAACTAATTTTATTTTTTAATGCCTATAAGCTAAGCTATGTAAATATTGTGTTATTATTAGGAGCATCATCAGTTGTAATGCAATTAATCTATAAAATTAATTATATGTATAATTTCTATTTGTAATACAAAATCAAAATAAACATATGTTAATAGTTCTACAAACCTTTATAGAAATCTTATATGTATCTAATATATTGATTAATTTTTCAGCTATGTATTCACCAAAATGAATATCTTCTAACTTATTAAAAGCAAGTATAAGCTTTCAAAGATTTCATAATTTGTCAATAAAGTGAATTGTAACACTTATTATACGCTTTAATTATAACAAAAGTCTAAAGGTCCAAAGAAAATAATACTTTTCCTGGAGTTTCTGCTATATATTTTTGGATATAACTTTAAAATTCAATAAACTTCTGCCTGCATTATATCTTTCTTTATTATATCAGAGAATACAATTGTAAATCTGATGACCTTTTCTAACACATCTTTGATTCTTTCTTCAATAATTGAAAATGGGTAATCTTTAAGAATAATCCATTTTTATAAAGATTTTTGTAAATACTTTCTATAATTAGCTAATAATAAAATTATAATTAATTATTATATATATAATATATTTATTTGCTTTAAAAATATATAATTTACTTACTCCATTATTTGTATTTAAATATTATTTGATTGTGTACTGATTAATTGGTATACTTAAATAGAGATTTATGCATTTTTTTACATAAATTTAAAGGTTTGAAGTTATATTATTATTAACTGAGTAAATTGCATTTCTACAAGTATTATATTTTGTGATAATTTTTTTTTTTTTCTTTCAAGAAAAATTTCCAAATATTTGATTTTGATGAAAAAGGAAAAGAAGAAGGTAAGATTTCTTCATGCTTATGATTAACTTCATTTTTTGTATCATTCATATTTATAAAAAACTAGAATAATAGAAAAGATCTTGTGACTAAAATTTTGGACTATAAGAATAGCTTAGTGAAAATATCTTAGTGTGATCAAAATTTTGGACTATAAGAATGGTTTAGTAAGAATAACTTAATGTGATCAAAATTTTGAACTATGAGAACAGCTTAATAAGAATATGTGATCAAAATTTTAGGCTGAGGAAATAAGGCTAAAAAAAATTCTAACATTATTTTTCTTAAAAAAAAATATGATAGATGATTAAGAAGCATTCCTGATTTTTTAAATTTTGTGATACTCTCAAACTTGATTTTATTGAATTAGCAAAATCAAGTTTGGAAAATTTCTCATTAAAACCAGATATTATCTGATTTTTACATGATTTTTCCATTGTTTTCTATTATTTAAATCTAACTAATGTCAAACTTATCCTAATTAAAATTTGTTCATTTCTGATCAATTTAATTTCAAAAAATATGATATAATAATATATTACAATTAAAATTAGTAAAATTTTTAAGTTTTAATCAAATCTGACATATTAATATAATAAATTAAATTAAGAATTTTGTAATAATTCAATAATTAGCAGAAATTTAAGTTATAAAAATGCTGATATAATAGAAATTTCACATAATGTATTATATTAAATTAGAAAATTCATATTGCAAAATAAATTTCAAATAAATATACAAAAATACAAAAATGCTAACATTAATATTTTATAAAATCAAATTAAAAATTTGTAATAATTCAATAATTAGCAAAAGGTTGAATATAAAAATATTGACATAATAGAAATTTTACATGATGTATTAGAAAATTCATATTGCAAAATAAATTTCAGATGAATAATATAAATTTCATACAAAAATGTTGACATATTAAATATTTCAAATAAAACTTTTTTACAAAATAAAAGTTTTGAATAAATCATTTAATTGTTTGAATATTCATACGTATTATATAATTTAAATATATAAGTAAGGTTTTTTCTTTTTTCTTTTTATTCTAAATTAAATCAAAAATTTTAAATTACAAAAAAATGTCTTCAATAAATTTTTTAAATACCACTGCTGCTGTTCATTTTCAATAGTCTAACAATCATTAATGAGCGAAAAAATCACAATCAAGTAAATATTTTTTTATTTATTTAATTTAAAAAATATGTATAAATTGCTTTTTAAATTATTAAGATAAATTATATATAATATTTTTCTAGAAGTATCATAATATAGAAGGTACCTTGCAAAAAGAATTTTGAAGAAGTGTTATGAGAAATGTAAATGATATCTGTAGAATTGCATTTACAAGGCTTCAATGCCAATATAAATTCAGTTCTTTGGTTTTTTAATATAATGTAAGCAAAATAATAATCAAAAGAAAACATGTATTTTATATAAGTAGGTTTAATAACTTATTTCTTTCTTTTCTTTCTTTTCTCTCTTTTTTAGAACATGCAATTAAAACAGGCTAACAATCCCAGAGATAAAGCAAAGTCAAGCTGATAGAAAATATTTTGATGAGTTTGATACATATTTCTGGAAGTTGCCAGGTAAATAAGAATAATTTTAGTTAAAATTTATATTTTAATATTATATATTTATATTTGAATTTGAATTTGTGCTTAAATATTAATTTTATTTGTATTTTAATACTATTTAAATAATAATCATGATCATGAACAATGAAGAATTACAAAGATTTAAAAATAACAGAATGCCTGAGAAGGCAAGAAATTTGTTTAATTATAATTCCAAATCCTTTTGTTTTAATGTGAAGAAATATTTATGCAATTTTTAGAAAGACAATGTAGAACTGAAAGAGAAGCTAGCTTGTTCTTCACAAACATAATTGTAATTAACAATGACGATGATGATAATAATGATAATAACAATAATAACAACAATAATATCACTATAAATATCACTATCATCACTACCATTAATAACATTAACATTAATAATAATATTATTATCTTATAAATTTTTCTTTTTTTTATTTTATTTTTTATTTTATATATAATTTACAAACAAATATCTCTTCTCTTTTTTATCCTTTTTTATGTATTTACAAACAATTTATTTTTTCCTTTTTTTTTTATAAATTTGCTTTTTTTTCTATTTTGTTTTTTCTATATTGTAAACATTTTTTTTTTCTTTTTTTATATACAAACATTTTTTTTTCTTTTTTTCCTTTTTACTTATATAAATATTTACAAACATTTTTCTTTTTTTCTTTTTTATATATATTTACAAACATTTTTTTTTTATTATATTTGCAAATATTATTTTTTTTTCCTATTTTATATATTTGCAAACTTTTTTCTTTTTTTCTTTTTTTATATATATTTATAAACAAATTTTTTTTTCTTTTTTTATATATATATTTACAAACATTTTTTTCTTTTTTTTATATATATTTATTTGTGATTAATTTTTTTTCTTTATAATATTATATATTTGTGAAATTTTTTCTTTTTTTCTTTTTTTTATATATATATGATACATTTCATCTATACTCAAAAATAGTCTGAAAATTTTAAATCATTTTGTAATTAATCACGTAATTTTTAACCAATTAAATTTAAGATATGCTGATAATAATTTACATATTAAAAATATTTAATTCTTCAATTATATGATCAGGAATTTGTCTATGATCTTTATATTTTTTTACTGCATATTCAGCCAATTTACCAGATATTCTTTTTCTATACATATTTATATAACGCAAGCATGTTGAGCAAATTTTCTAATTGTAATAAGATTTATTGATTCTAAACTTAAAGAAATTATTTGTTGTAATTCTGATTAAGAATAATCACAATTCTTTTAAGCATAACGCTTTACTGCTTTCCAATATTGTTCAATAAAATTTAACTCACAATGAAACTTAGAATAAAAATGCATACATGATCAGCTTCTTCTATTATTTCTTAAAGTACATCTTTTTGTATAAGAAAGTCAGGTTGTAATAATATAATACATCTTGCATAATATTTAGTTCATATTAAATCATTTTAAGTAACTTTATTTTTACATAAACTACAAACTGCCATATATTTTTTATCCCAAAGTCCTCTTTTGCGAAGAATTTGTTCCATACCCTTATGGTTTCTTTGAAGTTCTAATATATGATAATTATCAGGAAAAACCATTTCCTGATATTGATTATTTGGTTCCCACATTATGCTTCTTATTTTATTTTGTTTTTCTTCAGGTTTAAAACTGCTATACAATTAGAAAATAAAGCCTTAAAGATTAGTATTACTTTGTATTTTATTTACTCAAGTAAATGTTGAATGGTCTAATAATCCTCTTGCGTTTTGAAACTTGTAGCCCTATAAGAAATTTATATATAGAATTGTATACGATAATAATATGTTTTAATATTCATAAAAAATGTATAAAATATACTGAAATTATATATAATATGTATGTAATTATTACGTATACAAAATAAAAAAATTGTCAAAATTACGAATATAAAAATTCGTAAATTACGTATATTATATAAGCAATTTCAGTACATTAGATACGTTTTATCTGTAAATATTATACGTTATTTTCAGTACATTAGATACATTTTATCTGTAAATATTATACGTTATCTTCAGTACATTAGATACATTATTTTTAGTACATTTGATACGCTATTTTCAGTACATTTGATACTCTATTTTTCAGTACATTTGATACACTTTTTCAGTACATTTGATATGCTATTTTTCAGTACATTTGATATGCTATTTTTCAGTACATTTGATACACTATTTTTCAGTACATTTGATACGCTATTTTCCAGTACATTTGATATGCTATTTTCAATACATTTGATACACTATTTTCAATACATTAGATACGCATTTAATACGCTATTTTCAATACATTAGATACGCTATTTTATAATTTTATATTTATTATATACATTTTATTTATTTATTATATATTATAAAAATATTTATTATTTTATTTATATATA